>CAIGRK010358711.1:0-10795 GCA_903798315.1 Fraxinus greggii | reverse complement strand
TTTTTTTTTTTTTTTGTGGTAATAATCCAACCCGTGAACTTTGTCTTACTTTAAGATGTTGGATCTTCTACCGAAGAATTTTATTAGTAAATCAAACCAAACATATTTCTTGGATGATATATATGTTAGTTTGATGCCCTTCGAGTAATATTTTGTAAATAAAATTATGAGATATCATTTGACTATTCGTAATATTAATATTTATTGGTGTGGACTTAAAGAAGAGTTCGGGATTGAGAAAACAATTTGGGAACGAATAAAATTCAGGCAGAACGCCTGGAGGTTAACCACCCGACCTGTTTCGGGTTTTCCACGTTTTTCTCCCATTTTGTCGTTTTGAACTCGATTTTTTGGCGTTCTATTTTATCAACAACTCTACTAGGAGGATTTAGACGTCCCTATATATTCCCTATAAATATTATTTTCTTCTATTCTTTATAAATGTGAAAAATAGATTACTAGAATTATAGGATCCATTGTAATTTTTCTCTTCTCCATTAGTCTTGAGTTAATAAAATCTATTAATTTCTCTGCCATATTTCTTGTCTTTATTATTCTTTTACTTGATCTAATACTTAATTATTTGCTATATAACTTCAACAATTCATTTTGGTGGTTGGTTTCATCAAGTGGTATTCAAACAATATATAATTCTTGTATTTCCTATACTACTAACAGTGATCCGAACATATTAATATTTCTCCTAACAAGAGATATTTTGGTTGTTTCATGACAAGTAGTATTAGAGCACAATGTTCAGAAATCCCGCAATAGCGCATGGTTTGATTTGTTTGAGGTTTTTTGTTCGTAATGGCTTCCATGAAATATGAAATTCGACTTTTGGATCGGAACACTAGATTTTTACTATAACATGTTAAGATGGGTGCAGTACTCGTACGACAGGATTTGGATGATACATGGATGAGAATTGACAAGATGTCTGCAACTTTGACTGTAAAGGAGAAATTACAGAAGGATAAGCAATCAGTTTCTCACATTCATCTTCATCCATCGAATAACATTCTTCAAGATGTTTTAAAGGAGGTTTTAGCAGCTACTCTATGGTTGAAGTTGAAATAATTGTGCATGACTAAAAGTCTGACAAACAAATTAAACCTTAAGCAGAGTTTATACTCTCATCGAGTGGCAGAATGATGATTATTGGAAGATCACCTTATTTAAAGAGATCCTCATTGATTTGGAAACTTTGGAAGTAGAGTATGATGAAGAAGATTTAGCTTTGATCATATTGTGTTCGTTACCCGCTTCGTTTTCTTTATTTAGAGACACGGTCTTATATAGTAGTGAAACTCTCACCATATAGGAGGTATATGATACTTTGTATTCAAAAGAGAAGATGAAGCATCTGGTTTCTAAAGTTGGAGATGCAAAAGGTCGGTTGTTCATGATGGTTTTGGAAGGGACATATCCCAATTTAAATTCAGTAATCAGATTTGTAACTACTGCAAGAAGATGGGGCACATGAAGAAAGATTGTGACAAATTGCAGAATAAAGAAGATTGGCAGCAAGTTGATATAAGAAGCAATCAGAGACTTCATGTGAAGTAGACATCACAGAGAACATTGTAAATGAGGGAGATCTCTTGACTATTTTTGACATCGAGTCCAAACCAGAGAATGATTGGATTCTAGATTCAGCGTGTGTGTTTCATAGGTGTCTTAATCTTTGTTTACTACATATGAAACCATTTCCAAAGGTGTCGTGGTTATAGAAACGTACATTGTGGGGTTGCTGGAATTGGTACGGTCAGATTGAAGCTATTGAATGTGACAATTAGAACACTAGCGAGGTTCGACATGGAGGCAAGAGAAATGATATAAAGATGACAGCTTTGAGGAGGAGGTGCAAATGTAATTAAAGCTTTTTTGAGGTTATGATCTCACATCATGTGTGAATATTTAAAGGCAATATCCAATAACCTTATAGGAGATTTAATGTCTATAATTTATTTGGATTTAACCTTCAAAGGGAAATCAATTTCCTCTTGTGATTAAATCTAAGAATCAACAATATATGCAAATTATTATTATTATTATTATTATTATTATTATTATTATTAGAAATGTTACATAGTTTTTTTTTTCTTTTGATGAAAACATGTTTTGTTCATATTTCTATTATTTAAGTATGACGATTAGGAAGATATATTAATAAATAAACTACATTTTTCTTATCCTACCAAATTGCATCGAAGAGCGAATAAATGTATTGAAATTCGGATGACAATCAACTCACTTATTTAGAATTGAACTAATAATGGTAAACTGAATTAAAAAATACGACTTGATCGCTATTGTAGCAACTCCACATCAGCTACGAGTAATTGTTATCCTGTTTACTATGGACAAGAGATGAACTCTATCAATGAACCATTTAAAATGAAATGAAAGAGTAGAGACTGGGATAAATGAAACTAAGCCTAAACCTTTTTGATTGCCATTGCCTTTGAAATGCGTTGCTAACAAACCATTTTGATTGTCATGGATGGTCTTCGAAATGTATTATTCAGAAAAAAAGGTGCCTCCAAAATTTAGGCAGAATAAAGTGGTGACCACACAGAGTTCTATCTAGTAGTTTTCATAATTTGGGTTTTCGATTGTGTTTTTATGGAGTGCAAGTTTTTCTTTTACGTAATCGGAGAAATTTGATATTAATGGCTCCCACTTGCAACGACTGAAAACCCTTTTTTACTTGGAGCCTAATTGACTTAGATTTTCAGAAAATAAAGTTTAAAAAGTTGCTGGGATTGAAAAATGAATAAAAGTCATGATTAAAAAATAAATTCTAACCAATTTGACACTCTTCAGAAAAAGAAAATAGCTTTAACAAACGAGCACTTAATATTTAAGAATAATATTTTTGAGTACATTCTTAAATTAACGATCTTTTGTACCGTTTAATTAACAACAGATTGCGGGAAGTTTTGCCGGTAAATTTGATGTCCATCTAACATTATTGACATATTTTACATTTCGAGTCGACTAAAACGATTCAAGACGTTTCATATATAAGCTACTTATAAGTTATTCCAAACATACCTATAATTAATTGGGTACGTCTCTATTGATCACGATATTTTCTTCATCCAGAACCGACCAAATCACTATGGGATTCAAGATCGAAAATTCAAGGACTTCCTCGTGTCTTTTCTGGATTTTTCATATATAAATGCCGACATGGGAATTAATTAGGTTGGTGTCTGAATGACATTTTTTGTTCTGTACTTTTTTTTTTTCTGAGAGAAATAAAATTTTAAAAAATTATTTTATTTTGACATCACAAAATTATATACAACCATGGGGGAATATAGAAGCTGTTAATTATGAAATCTGATCTAAAAAATTCTCACACGACTTTTAACTGTTAATTTTTATTTTTTTCCGTGTGTTTAATAAAATTCATGTTAAGTTATATAATGTTATTTAAAGTGAAAACTATCGATAATTTTCGTACGTGACCTACATGTGTCGTTTTATTATTTGATACATGAGACAATAAAAAATACTGCATTAATGTATCAAATAACAAAGCAAAACATGTAATGTCAAAATTAATAATTAATTTTATAAACACATTTCATGGACTTCACAACTTTATTAAAAATTTAATTTTTACCTAAATCAATAAGGCAAAATAAATGTATCCTTTAATTTTAGTTTCAAATTTTATGACTCTATCACGTGTCGTCTTCAAATTGACGAATTACTTAATTATCATTCATAGGACAAGGAATCTTTGATGTAAAACTGAGTTGCCTCATGTAGTGTTATTATTTTTTTTTTAAAAAGCATTTTAATATTTTAATTTATTTTAATTTCTAGAGAACTAAATAACATAACATGGAGATCAATTATACACAATTATCATTAATTTTGGGGACGATAAGTGGTGAAATCTGAAAATAATAATTTAATTGAGATAAATTAAACTTTAGTCACCTAATTGAGATTACTATGAAAGTTCAATGACTGCAAATGAAATTTACCTAAGAAAAATTGATGTTGAGGCATTGTCTGGTGGGTCGGTGAAAGCGAAAATGATCAGAATTATAGTGGTAACCTGGAATTCCACCTTTTCGTATGTAAAATATATTTTAAAAAAGAAATTAATTTTCTCCTCAAAAAATATGTTTTTTTTAAAAGCAAGAAAAATTAAGTATATTTTTAAAAGTTGAAAAATATTTCTCATAGAAAAATAGTAATCAAACACTTTTAAAGTAGAAATTTTGGTGAAAAATTGAAATTTTCTAATCAAACAGAACCTTATAATTAATTAACCAAATCACTTATAACTACAAAAAACTATCCCCACGAATCGACACAATAAATACCACTGCTATAGTCTCTCACTGAGTCCTCAGTACTACCTGTATTCTTGATATATATACATACACATTCTCTGTATCTATAGTAACATATGACAAAGGACGCAGGGATGGTGGAGCACGGGTCATTCACGGCCAAGGACTATCATGATCCACCTCCGGCGCCGCTCATCGACGCAAAGGAGCTGACAAAGTGGTCATTTTACAGGGCTTTAATTGCTGAGTTCGTAGCCACCTTGCTATTTCTTTACATTACAGTTTTAACTGTAATTGGGTACAAGAGCCAGATTGATACTGACTTGAACGGCGACCAGTGTGGTGGGGTGGGAATTCTTGGTATTGCATGGGCCTTTGGTGGCATGATCTTCATTCTCGTCTACTGCACTGCTGGAATTTCTGGTCAGTTTTTTCTTTCTTGAGACTCAGGATTCTATGTTAAAAGGTTAATTTATTGATTAGTATTTTCATATATAACCATATGACCTGCGAAATGGTGGCTCATATACTAACATTAATCTTGATATCGGACTCTTCGATTCAGCTTTAAACCGATTGGATTGGTCATTTCAGCTTCCGATATTGAGTCTTGAGTTTTATTTTAGAATCTTGGATCTTACAAGTAGCTCAACCTCTTATATATTAGTTCAGTTTTTCAACTTTTGAATATTTCATTCACGCCTAAAAGGATGGTGTATCATTTTATAACTTCAATCTTTAAATCTAACTATTTGATTGTAATTTGAGTGATCTGTGTGCATGCAGGGGGGCACATAAACCCAGCGGTAACCTTTGGCCTGTTCTTGGCCCGGAAAGTGTCTTTGATCCGGGCAGTGATGTACATGGTGGCACAGTGTTTGGGAGCCATCTGCGGCGTTGGTTTGGTCAAGGCATTTCAGAAATCATACTACAAGAAGTACGGAGGTGGTGCCAACGAGCTGGCCGATGGGATCAGCACCGGCGTCGGGTTAGCTGCCGAAATCATCGGAACATTCGTCCTTGTTTACACTGTTTTCTCCGCCACTGATCCAAAGCGTAGTGCCAGAGATTCTCATGTCCCTGTAAGTTTCTACTGAGCTCAATTTTTGCTTCAGTGACTAAGTTTGTTACAATAAACTGTGAAAATATAATATCTTATAACTATAATTAGCTGTAAAATAATCTGTTAATTGCGCTAGAGAGATGTATCTGTTTTGCTATCCCTATGTTTTTATCGATTCAAGTTTGGTGAAGATAAGTAATATTTTCCTTCGTGGAGGGGGTGAATGTCAGCCATATAATATTGCAATATGCGGTACAACAACTGGAGCACTTACGAGTATCATGTGGTCGTAAGGGACGTGAAGAAACTCTGTGACAGATACAATGTATCAAGAAAGTACAAGAAAGAAAATTAGTATTGGTTTATCTAATTCATAATGGACTGTAAAACTTTAGGAACGTTACCCATGTAGTGCTGCAACCTTTCTTTTTTTTTTTTTCCCATTATTTTTTTTATTTCATCCAACGCGCCAAGTGTGTGAAACTTTTCCTCTACGTGTAGCATTACTCAACACTTTAGCTTTGGGGGACATGGATTCTTACATTACAATAGCAATATTAGATAGAAAACTTTTGTGGGCCCTATTAGAACTAAAAAATTCCACGCTTATGAGGGATATCGTGCAATATGGACCATTCTATATGAATAGGACCAACGTGGCTCTATTCAAACAAGCTTTATCCCGTGCAATATACAACAAAGGGATAAATTTTTTCTTCTATAGTGATGTCCATTGTAACGTACTAATTACGCTAAAAGCCATTATTATTTCCAAAATACTAGGTATTGGCACCTCTTCCAATTGGATTTGCAGTGTTCATGGTTCATTTGGCCACAATTCCAATCACCGGAACGGGCATCAACCCAGCTAGGAGTCTTGGAGCCGCAGTAATCTACGATCAGGAGAAGGCTTGGGACGATCATGTTAGTACACATATTCCGAATTAAATTTAATTACTTCTAGTTAAACATATACTATAACGAACGAAATTTTTTGTCTTGGAAAAGTCTTTTGACGACCGGTAATTGGTGCTTTTTTTCCCTAATAATTACATTTCTATGTTTTTCAGTGGATTTTTTGGGTCGGGCCATTTATCGGTGCAGCTATTGCAGCATTCTACCACCAGTTTATATTGAGAGCTGGAGCAGTAAAAGCTCTTGGTTCATTCAGGAGTAATGCTTCTCATCATTGAAATTAAGAAATTTCCTTCATAATTTTCAGATGAATTTTCAAGCTTAATTATGAATAATTTTCAAGCTTTCTCCATCAATATAATTATTCTCCAAAGATCCTTTGCGTTGGGAGAGTTCTTGAGAACCTTGGAAATGTATGGACAAGAAAGATAGCTGGAAAAGTCGAAAACTCAACTTTTATTTTATTCCTTTTGTCCTTTATGTTTTGATGATGTGGTATCATATGTAATTTTCAAGACTATCTTTTTATTTTTATCTTCTTCCAAAGAACTTGGTTTTGAACTTTTAAATTTGAATATTTAATTCTACGACATTTAAATGAATAAAGCACAAAAATAAAATAAAATAAAATAATGAGAAATACAAGAAAAGGAAAAAAAAGTAAGAAAGGAAATGAGTCATTTTGTAATATGATATTTTGCTTTCAATCGCATTCAAAATACGTTTGATTTCTCACTGGAGTTTACGAGAACAATCTAGCACGTTTACATGAGAACAAGTTTAACTAAGCTCAAAATGTTCAATAATTAAAGAAAAAAAGAAAATAAAATTATTTTTTAATTGTATTGTTGTAGTTTATCGAACATGTAAGTTTAAGTTGAGTTCGATTAGTTACCACTTGTAAGATGAAGGGCTCTGCTGTGTGTACAGATGTGGAGGTTACCGAACCCCCACCGATCAGACACAAAGGAGGGGGTGGGAATTTTTTTGTTCATTTTTCAATGAGGTCGGTCCCACATGAGACCCACCTCATGTGAGAGGTTGTAAGTCCTCTGTTAACCACAATTCTGTACACTTGAATTTACTCTAAGATGAATGTGCTAATAGCTACTATACAATTTACAAATGCGTTAGTGGCGGTCCACAAAATTTTCTTGCTGATTATTGGTGAATTTCTTTTGTGGTCGCTAAACTTTTAATGAATTTTTAATTGGCTTTATTAAACTTTATTCCGTCTCAAATGGGTCATCGAACTTTAATTTAATTTTAATTGAATCAATGCAGCTCAATTTAGTTTCAAATTCCAACCATCTCGTCACCTGTCATTTCACAAATAGATGAAAATTGCTTAACTAGCAGAAATACCACAATAAATTCTTCAAGTACACACTCAATGACCGCCATTATCCCAATAAAAATACGAGGAGCTTACTCTGAAGAAAAAATGTCAAGAGTAAAAGTGAAATGGGAGTGCAAGCTGAGTTGGAAAGTGCAATATTTCCAAATAAAGGAAAAAAAATTTAAAAATAAATTTAGCAGATTAAGAGTTAAACACTCAATGCCGGTTTGGTTTTACTTAAATAAGATTTTTAGTAGATTTTGATAAAAATTGTGGGTCTCTTGAATATTTGATTAAAATTAAACATTGAGGCTTAGTATTGAAAATTATTTATGTGGCTGACCTCATGTTAAGAAAAAGCTAAACTTGTAGTCAAATTGATAGAATAATAAAAGGACTAACACAATGATTTTACGTAATTTCAAAGATAAGTTTGATGCAGTGGACATAATTATTGAACCAACCATGCCAAAGATAGCTTTTGATTTGATCCGGTTTGATCTCCTATCCAGAAGTTATAATGTGAAAGGTGAATGTGACAATATGTGGTGTTGTCATGTCATATTCTCACTGCTGATATGACAACATCGCATGTTGTCACGTTCACAGTGAGCAATATAACTCTTGTCTACAGTAAGAAGGAGATTAGATCTATTAGTTTGATATACGGCAAATAAGTTCGTATTCCTAGCTAGACCAAAATTATGCCACTTGACCATGCATTAATCATCGACCCAAATTGGAATTGCCCCAACCTATTATAATCCAACCAAACTTTAGTTAGACATGGATCCTCGATGCTTTCAATTGTTTAGGCAATAGTTATGAATTTGGACTTGATCGTTGACTCAATAAAAATCACAGGATCAGTAGTTTAATTGAGAGGTTACTAATTTTGAAAATAATATATGACAAACAATTGTCCTCACAGTGCTGCGCCAACTAGAAAGAACCCTCCAACATGTTTCAGCCCGTCTCTAGGAATATCAGATGGCGAGACTCACGATGGAAGGTCGAGGAAGTATTGGTGCTGCTGATGCCTCTCGCGATCAGCAAGACATGCTGAAACTGATCATATTGATGCAGCAGTAATAGCAGGATATGGTACCTATCAGATTCATGCGGTCAACATAAATATGGACAAGGCTTAATGGTAGCGGCTTTCCCAGAGCATATTCTGGATTATGTTGAACCTTTGGCTAGGGAATGTGTGGCACTGGCGATCTACATAAATATGGACAAGGCTTAATGGTAGCTGAAGGACTCAAATTTGCTTTCGATGTAATTGTAGCAATGTGATTGTTGGAAAAAATGGATGATTTGTGTGTAGATATTTATCAATTAACATGATCAATTAAATAACATAAATATAACATTAATAAATATAATTCAACTATAACATAAACATAAAATATAAGTAGAGAATTAGAAAACTAGCCTTAGGGGGTGATGTCAAGGATGTTGTCCTAAAATCGTGTTTCCTTCCCTTCGTGCGGGTTCTTTTGGCACTACACGGCTCCAAGATAAAGTCCATATCGTTTACAGTCGATTCCCTTTCTATGGGGACGATCATAAGGAGATAAAGAACGAATCTTTATCGAGTTGCCAAAACTATAGAAATATAGAATGTATATAGGGTATTCTTTCAGGTTGTGTTTCTCTTATCTTGTGTTTAACCCCATGAAAATCACTCCCTTTTATAGGGAGAAATTCAAGCCCCACAATTATTCCATTAAAACATAAGTTATAATATATATTATGGTATTTTGATTTTATGAAACTGAAAATTAAATCAAAACTTGAAAAATTAAATGGTTTTAATTCTTGAAAGATTAAACCTTATTTTTTAAGTTACAACAAGAAGAAGTGTGTTTTTTTGGGCCGTGCTCTAACTCAAAAAGGATACAAATGCTATGATCCTATGTTCTATAAAAAAATAAAAATTATTGTGTGTCACCTGGATGTATGTAACTTTTTTTTATTTTTTTATTTTTTATTTTTTTGGTCTAAACCATTTTTTTGAAACTCACCTTGAGGGGGAGATAGATATGGGAAATTCCATGTTCCACGACCCACCATATCAATTTTTCACTAGGGATGGCAACGGGGCGCATCAGGTCGGCCATTCTCATCCCCGTCGCATCGAGTATTTTTGTTACCTTATCCCGTCCCCATACCCGTTTAAAGTGGGACGGACTGGTTCGGGGTGGGATAAAGGCGGGGAGAGACAGGTCCTGCCCCATTTATTTTTTCTTTTTATTTATTTTATTTTTTATGTCTTTACTCAGTAAATATTATTACTTTTTTACCAATTTGTTAGAAATAACTTATGTTCTCTTTAAAAATATGATAAATCTATTATTTTTATTTGATAAAAACTTAAATTTAAAATTAACTTTAAACGGGACGGGTAGCGGGGCGAGGACTATGATTCCCGTACCCGTTTCGGGACAATGATCATCGCCCCGTTTACCCGATTAGGCGGGTAATCCCCCCATGGGTTTCGAGTTGAACGAGTTTTTTTGTCATCCCTATTTTTCACTAACCCATTTTTTCATAAACATATTTACTTATGAAAACCCAAGACCTTGATTCTATAGAGCCATCCCATAATTTTGATAAAATCAGCAATGGAAAAACAACGGGGTTTCAAATACTTCTTATTTACACGTGGAGGAAACAAATTCGAAGCAATTAGACCAATGCTCCTCAACAACGTCAAGAGTCCGAACCCAAGGCTCATCAAAACTCCATCGAAACTCCAGGTTACTTTCATACCGAACCTATCCAATCTAGTTTACCTAATTCCAAGTCCATCCAGAGTCTAGCTTTCCTGATCTTGATGTTCCCATTGGTAACCGAAAGGGTGTTACAACTTGTACCAAGCATTCTATGTCAAATTTTGTTTTTTACTAAAATCTGTCACCTTCAATTATCTTGTGTGCAAATTCCAAAGAATATATGGGATGCTATTCAGGTTCCTATATGGAAGGAGGCTATTCTTGAAGAGATGAGAGCCTTCGAGAAAAATAAAACATGTGAGGTAATGCATCTGCTAAGAGAGAATAAATTAGTTATTGCAAATGGGTACTCACATCCAACTACATGTTAGATGGATCACTTTGAGCAATACAAAGCACGCTTGGTGGCTAAAGG
>CAIGRK010358676.1:0-11997 GCA_903798315.1 Fraxinus greggii | reverse complement strand
GAAAATCAAACAAAAATTAGTTTTCGAAATCAACAATATAAGAAACTAATTTTTTCTCCTTCGAATCTGTTTTAAGTTGGTTATATAAAATATTCATGAACAAATACCAGTTTAACAAATACCGAATATGCAACTTATCGTATATACAACTTACTCGATATGCAACTCAACATACCGTATATACAGTTTACTGTATAGATAATAACTTACAGAAAATAGCTAAGATATAGCTGATTAAATAATTTGCTAATCACAACAAACAAAATAATTTATATAAATCACGATAAAATAAAACAAATAATCTAAATAGTAGAGAATAAAAAATTCAATTGAACTTAAAAAATCGAGATCTGTGTGAACACAGTTTCAAACGTTAATGGCAATAATCATTGGAGTTTTAACAGTTTCAGAAACTAAAAGTGAGTTGTTGAAAGCAAAAAAATTGGCAAAACATATGCCATCCTGGGGAGCCAATTTTTGGTCAATGCGGTCCGACATTCGTGTACGCAGGTCGCACCCGCACACAAGTTCAAGATCCGAAGCATATTTCGGTCCGTGATTTGCACCCCCATGCGCACGCAAGTGGAGAGAGTCTCTATACTACACATGATTACACTTTCAAAGTGTAGTCATATAAAAAGTGGTTCTTACTTTCATAAACTTCCTATGTGGGATAAACTCAAATTCAGTTTTCCCTCCAACATAAACATATTCCAATTATCCACTTTGAACTCTAATTTCTCATTCACCCGAGCTTCATTTTTGGTAAGTAAGTACATGATTTTGACGTTCTCGCGAAGGAGAACACAAATCAATATTGATTTTCCAAAATGAGCAAATGGTCACATTCAAAATTTATGCCAAATTCAGTCATTCACCTCATTTTTTCCAACAAAGCTTTTGTGTGAATTGTTAGTCAATCTTAAGCTAATAAAAACAATTCAAGTATTTTATTTTATTATGATACTCCCCTGCCGACTCAACTTATTTAAAAATTTATGTGGTTAATAAAAAATCTATATATTTAATTATTTATCTAAACCCTAAACCTCGTAGAAATCCTCATGAAAACCTTGTAAGCATTGTGTTGGAAAATACAGGTAGTGAGTCGCACATATAGGGTATTCTGACGCACAAGTTATTAAAATGAATTGAAAGGAGTTGTTTGAATAGATTTCAAACCCATAACTTCCCTCAACTCCCATCCATTTCCATAATCTTGAAAGAAGATGAGAGAGAAAAGTTGTAATAAAAATGTGTGAAATTCGTACGGAAAAATACACAAAAATTGAAAAGTGCCTAAAACCATATATATGGCATTAAAAATCACAAAAATTGGCATTTAAAATTGTTGATAATAATTCCCTTCCACTGTAGACCGTTGGAGAACAAGAAAATGTATATTATGGAGTTTGGAGAGCAAAGTGATTCAACAATCTAAAAAGATCTTGAAATTCATTATTTCAAATAAGTATTTTGACCCGAAATTCATGTTAAAAAAAGTTGCGATTTATTACACATTGAATGGCATTTTTGCAGTTGGAAAGTAGTGTTCAAATCACTGATACTGTGTAGCTGTTATGGTCAGATTTCAAACTAAGAAAATTTAAAGAATTAAGCTATTTAAAAGGCAAAGAGCAAGTCCCAATGGGGAAATGGAATTGTCAATTTTCAGATAGATTTTACGCATTAATTCTCAAAAAAATGTATATCGGCGAATGAAATTCCTCAAATTACGCAATGGATAATGAATCATTTTATCATTTTTTATGATTTTATATTTGTTATTCTGGGAATTTGCCACGACTCCATGAGTGACTTCTACCCTACATAAATAATGTAATATCACTGTAAATAATGAAAAGTGGAGTCGAGCTCCATGATGAATTTTTAACATTTTGAGTAATCTATATAACATCGATAATGCTTAACACTCGTGTCTAAGTGTCGATAGGGCCACGCTACACTAACTAATATAAAAAAAATGTATCTCAACTTCATTGTACCTAGATTAGTGATAAAGCGGTGTTAAATAGCATTATTTAAAATTTAGTCTAGTACTTATTTTAATTGTTTTCTCGTGTTGTTGGTTAGGAAGTTAGTTCGAGCACAATCCTTTTTCGCCAAGCCAACTTGAAATCAAAAAATGAATGTAAATAGATGTATCAAAATATACTAAATTGTCGCTTGATCCAACTAGAGATCGTGCAATTAACTAACCCATTCCTTGGACTCCATCTAATTTTTTTCTTAATTGTTACAATAGATTGAACCAATAGGAGAAAAATAAGAAGCACATGCCTACTTACACACAAACATGTAATACTTTAGTGTGTGAGATATACATGCATAACAGAATCTCCATATCACTAGATTACTTCGAAAGGAGCTAAAGCTAAAGTTAGTTTCTTCTCCGAAAGGAAAGCGAAATATTTACTCCAAAGTATATTTCCACTTAGGATAGTCATGAAAGTTGATGAAGCAGGGAATGCTTCTAACTCAAACAATGGAAAGAGGCCATAAGTCTAAAAGCTAAAAACCTTACATACTTCACAAGCAATCTCTACATAATATGTATATATTAGTATAATCCCCATAGAACCCAGATTACAGAAGAGGGGAAAAGAGGGCTTCTTCGATGGAGGAGGTGGTGTTGAAAGCTCTTCTATTTGGGAGCGAAGACGAGCGAATTGCAGCGGCGAGGGAAGTTGCTAAGTTGAGTAGCAAGCAAAGACAGAAGGTGGCTGATAAGGGAGTTATTTCGCCATTGGTTTCGATGCTATGTGAACAAGATTATGAAGCCATTGAAGCTGCACTCTTTGCTCTGCTCAGTCTGGCCTTTGGAAGTGAAAGGTTGGTGTATTTGTTTGATTACTTTGTTGAGATTAACGAGTTTCGTATTAGCATGTTAGATTGAAGATGATCAAGGAAAACAAGTACAAATCGGGTTCGGTAACCATGCGTGGATTAGATTAGACCACAGTCCTTACTTTCGAGAGCAATAATAATCACAAAGCGTGCCAAGCACTTGCAGGTTTACATTATCCATAAGTTGCTAGAAATTTTCATTATGGTACAGAAATAGTTTTCCTATAGTACGAAAGAGGTTCCTTGATAATCTTTTATATAAGGAAATATTATTTATTAAGGCTACATGTGATTAAATTCCACAAAGTCTACAGTTTTAGCTCAAGTTCTGCAGAATAGCTTATTTCAGTATAATGTTCTAATTGTGTTTTTTTATTTTTTCAGAAACAAGATTCGCATTGCAAAATCTGGTGCAATACCAGAGATTTTAAAGATTCTTCAATGCCAAATCGAGCCATTGCTTGACACTGCAGCAGCAGCCCTCTTGATCCTCTCTTCGTGCACACAAAACAAGTTAGAAATTGCAGCATCTGGAGCGATTCAACTTATTATTGATCTCCTAAATTTGAATTGTGTCAATATAAGTATGCAGGCAAAGCTAGATTTCACATCAACTCTTCACAATCTCTCAACATGCCCACAAAGTGTGCAGCAAATTGCCCTATCGAGTTGTGTAGTATCACTGCTTCAGCTAATCCATGGCTTGGAAAAATCATCAGATTTGGTGGAGAAAATTATGGGTTTGCTAGAGGAGATTGTTTCTTCATCTGAAATCGCTCTAAAGGAGGCTGCGGAAACCAGGGGCGTGATCTCAGTATTGGTGGAGGCTATGGAGGAAGGATCAGCACAATGCAAAGAACATGCAGTGGGAATTCTTCTTGTTATATGCCAGAACTACAAACATGGATACGGAGGGATGATTTTGAGGGAAGGTGTAATGCCAGGGCTTCTTCAGTTAAGTGTTGAAGGGACGTGGAGGGGTAAAGAAAAGGCCAAAGAATTGCTTCTGCTTTTAAGAGATGGCTCAAAGAGTGGATCAAGAAGTAAACAATCCAAAAATGTGCTGTTGGAGAAGGTTATGAGGAAGATAGATAGAGGAGAAAGAGGTGGAACCTCACTCAAATTGGTTGAGGAGATGATTGCAAAACTTAGGACGTGATTCTAGTTTGATATGGTGAATATAGTGACGTGTTTGATACATTGAATTGGCCACTATTGAGAATGTTTCTCCTGTTTAATGTGTCAAATACAAAGTAATGTGTCCTCGGTGTTTGCTAGGTAGTATATATTCTAGAGTTGGACTTGGAGACTAATTCTTTGTACAGAACTTGCTAATGGATGAGGGATGACTTGTATTTTTTAATGATTGAGTACTTGTGTATAAAACGATTTTACATCATGACATGTAGAAGCTATACTAGAGAATAATCACATGATGAGGTCTAGATTCAGTTTAATTTTCACATCATTTCTAAAAGAATCGAAGAACATTTGACAATACTAAAAGATCCATCCGTTACTTATCCTGTGAAAGATGGTCAAAACTGAACGGAAAAAAAAAAAAAAAAGGAATTTTACTCCTCAAGGAAGGATTATATACGCTGTTAAAGGAATAAAATTGAATTGCTTCTGCTTTTAAGAGATGGCTCAAAGAGTGGATCAAGAAGTAAACAATCCAAAAATGTGCTGTTGGAGAAGGTTATGAGGAAGATAGATAGAGGAGAAAGAGGTGGTACCTCACTCAAATTGGTTGAGGAGATGATCGCAAAACTTAGGACGTGATTCTAGTTTGATATGGTGAATCTTGTGACGTGTTTGATACATTGAATGGGCCACTACTGAGAATGTTTCTCCTGTTTAATGTGTCAAATACAAAGTAATGTGTCCTCGGTGTTTGTTAGGTAGTATATATTCTAGAGTTGGACTTGGAGGCTAATTCTTTGTACAGAACTTGCTAATGGATGAGGGATGACTTGTATTTTTTAATGATTGAGTACATGATGAGGTCTAGATTCAGTTTAATTTTCACATCATTTCTAAAAAAATCGAAGAACATTTGACAATACTAAAAGATCCATCCGTTACTTATCCTGTGAAAGATGGTCAAAACTGAACGGAAAAAAAGAATTTTACTCCTCAAGGGTTGTATACGCTGTTAAAGGAATAAAATCATAGCTGACAGTTAATTAAAAGCGAAAAATCAAAAGATTAAAAAAACCTCAGGTGGTGGGGCTTGGCCTGATCTCCCATGGGCCAACCATGCTAAAGAGAGCCCGATGACCTGATTAAAGAGACCATTATGCAAAAACCAGAAGTAAACAGCTCCAAATATAATGGAATGAGAATCAGTATTGATACAAACCAGTCACCAGTGTGTACTAAATGGCATACATCTCTTAATATGCAGAAACATCACGGAAAAAAGAAACATGCTTAAACTTCATATAGCCACGTTTTCCATCTTAAAATTCAGATGAATGTATTACGTACTTTTTTTTATGAACACGTGGTTCAGAGAATTTATTTATTGATCTAGTTTATACCTATCTACAAAAAACGAGGGCATATATCTCCCAACAGCAAAAAGTACGTGATTGGTTATATTGCTAATTTCACCTCGACTTTCGATATAATCCATAAGCCACAGCAACAGTAGACACCGCACCAATAACGGCAACAGTTGTGAGAATTTCACGCTGCTCCCATTTTCCTATCCAGCATGAGAGTCCACCTGACCCCTTCTTTGCAGGCTTCTCCTCAAAATTCTCATCTCTGCAACATGAGAATCCATTCGCACCTTGGCAGCAGCTTACCACACTTTCCTTCCCTTCAGTACCACTTCCTTGAGGCTGCTTCTCGTTATTGTTAAGATTTGTTCCATTTGCAAGCTTAGGTTCCTCAACTTTTCCAGTCTCCTCAACAGGTGCACCCATTCGGCCCCTGCAGTTGGGTATGGGAAATTAGAGTCAAAATGAAATGCAACAGGTTCAGAAACTAATAATTCTCCAACAAATGCACAAAATAGTGGTCCTGCTCATTCAAAACTCAATTACATGGATTAAACGAAACACTAGAAAAGGCTTAGTATTAAATATTAATCCACAATGAACTTCAAAGCTCAATTAGATGGATTAAACTAAACACTAAAAAAGCCTTGGTATTAATCCACAATGAACTTCTTACGTTTTCAAGGATGTGCAAGTAGCAAGCATATAAACGACAACTATCATAAAGTTTCAGTTCTTGAATTGATGGCATACTGTTTTCCATTTTTCACACAGAAAAGAAAAGCTCTTTCTTTACGAGTAAGGCATAGTTTAAAACAAAGGTGCAGTCATCTCCTGGCTAGATAACACCGTGTGAGGTCGAAGGCAATCCAAATCCTATTATATTCAGGTTTTGAGAAAAAAAACTAAATTCTCGACTTTTGAACTTGTAGAGATTGATTAGAGATGCACATCAAATTTTGAAATGCAAATAGATGACAAATGTCAAATGAAAAATTAGAACAGGATAGAAGTATTATCTAAAGCAATCTCTAAAAGGCCATTGAATAACTACACTGGAAAAATGTTTCGGCAGTCAACTAGACCAACAACATGGACAGGCAAATCAATTGCCTTAATGCAGAGAAAAGAAAAATAAGAATAGACACATATAAAAAGAGAGAGCGGAAAGGGAGATTTTTTGATGATTTGTACTTTCTATACACTATCATATCAAATTTTTAGCACTAAATAATCAGGATTCACCAACCTCGAGGACATCTATCCCACAGTAACAATTATTTCAACTAAATGGTTGATTCCTTTATTTTACAGAGCATACTGAACAGAGAGAAAGAAGTCCCCAGAAAATTTTGATGAGACTACAGAGAGAAGGATAAAAACACATGAGAATCACCACAGCAAAATGCCTAAAGAACAAACGTTCTTTTATTTATTCATATCATACATGTACACAGGGAGCAAAGATTAGTAAGCTCCGCAGACACTAGTATGGTATGACGGTAGGGAAACTAACTCTAACAAATATAAAGAAATCTTACAACAAGTAGTTCAAAATTAAAACGAAGATACCTGAAACTTGAAAGCAACTCAATGATTCATTCCAACTCCAAGTTAATGTTATGACATCAGACCGTAGGATTGATAGATTTCATGATATGTTTACAAGTTAAATAATGTGATTATGCACCTAAAAAGAACTGCTAACTACGTTGAATAATATTAAGCGGTACATAACCTTCTTGTTCTCATCGATTAAAATAAAACATCCCGATTGAGGCCTGCCTTAGAGCGAATTGAACAAAAAATTGCCTCAAGACATTAAGTAGCAGTTTTTGGAGGCGTATGCCTCAAGGATTGTGAGGTATACGCTCCTTAATTCTCCAAACTTATTTACTCTTGGTGTGTGATTGACTCACTTTGCATTTTAATAAATTTTTGATATTTTTTTGGTATACGGTAAGGCTTACACCTCATCTCATGAAGGAAAAATGCCGAGTACCCGATTACACCTTCTAAACACCTGTTCTATTTGTCAAAATTAGAACCGCCAAAAGATTAAAAATTTTCCATCAAAATGAAAAATCAGTGGAGTTTTTTAGTCATGCCCACGTGCACAAATGATATAAACCAGACCTTAAATGTGTGATCAAACAAAGCATATTCTGCACATATTGTAACGTCAAATATATAAAAAACACTATTCGTACTGAGATACAAAAAAAATATTGAAATAGTGGACACCTCTAAAGTGTAACATAGATACGAATATAAGGAGCACAGGAAAGAGCATGAATATTACACAAACCTCCAGATTCGTTCAATGATCTCTCCCTTCTCAATCTGTTGATCAATCAATTCAGACACGTCATTGGGGGTGACATAACCATACCTACATAGAAAACAAAAACCAATTACTTGCCTTTGTAACATAACTTTTCTACGTAGTTACACTCTTTTACCAACAAAAGATGTGTGTAATAGTATTTACATATTTTTACAGAAGGGTAGCAAATCTGGAACTGAAAAGTCAAAAAAATCTGTAACCGATCTTGTCATCAATATTCAAGAATAATGGATACAAGTAATAGAGATCTTGTTCCTTACCAATTGCCAGAAATTTTTCCTTCAGCATCAGCACTGAAAATTATCACATTCCCCGCATACTTATGGCCTCCAACATGCGAACAAGCAGTAACCACCACCTGATTCTGTAAACCCTTGGATTCAATATCCTCTTTGAATTTCTCGATCAGAACAGGTCCACAGACACCACACCGCCTGTCTCGATTATTATGAGCACAGACAAACACATAGGTGCCAGTCAAAGCCTCCTGAACTCCTGATGCCCAGGGCTTTCCATTCACTAGCACATCCTCAACAAAACCATCCACATCTGAGTCCTTCAATCCCCTGCAACAATAAAATAAGAAAAAAAGTCAACGCCAAATTACCGTAATCAATAGAATGTCTAAGCCATATATCAATGCAATCATGTCCACACTACCATTATTATGCAAGAAACACTATTAAAAGTCATCTTGTAATAATACAACTAGTGTCTTGTGGCTTAAAACAGAGGAGTAACAAAGAGTACTCTAATCAATCCTGAAATGCACAAAGAATTAAGTGGAGTGCAGATAAACTAAATTGGAAATGATAAATCCATGCAGCTATGTATTTATCCTTTTCAAGATGATAAACACTCGTTTTCAAAACCAAGCCTCTAATCTCAATATCCGACCTACTTCTGGTCAAAACACACAAGAAACCATTATATGACAGCCTGTTGGTTGATGCTCATCACTTTAAAACCTTGACATCCTTTCAACTTCAAAAGTAGAGATGGGAAAAGGACATTTTGTGATGTCAGTGATACATAACCCACTAATTTCCAGTCCGGTGCATTTTCTCTCTCTGTCTAACTGCATTTTGCGAGAAAATACAGGCAGCTTTTTGACTCACCTGAGGGTACAGACTCAATGGTTTTAGGTGTTTAGTGTTGAAACTTAAGTCATAACTCACTCACTCCATCCAAGGTAAGAGACTCTTGACAGAATGTAATTTATATTTAAATTGAGTCCAAATCTAGAATGATGAACCAAGGATGAATAAATATAAATCGAGCTCGAGGCATCAATTATTCCATAATCAAATAATTGACAACTACAACTGACTGTAATGAAAAAAAAAATAAAAAATGAGAGCAATAAAGTTTAAAGTGGATTGTATTTGGAAAATTAAATTAAATTAAAAAAAAAAACAGTACAGTACAGTATATAAGGATATTTGGGTTTTGATTAAGATTGAGTATCCAACAATTTGTGTATATAAGCATATGATGGATTTCCCCACTGAAATTAAAATCTGCAGCACCAAAGTAACAAAACCCCATAGAAATTTTGGAGAAGTGATAGTAAAATTAGACTATCAGAGATCTCGATTTGATTGGAAAACCTAGAAAATATGTGCCTAAGTCAAACTCATAATCAGAATCAATTCCGATTTCTCACACAAAAGCAAGCAGCAAATATCGGATTAAAAACTCTAATCATCCGTCAGAAAATTAAAAATCTAAAAACTGCTTGGAAAATATATTACCTGTATATAATCATTTCAGGGAAAACCAAAACATCTCCATCCAACAACGCCAGTTCATCGGCTCCCTCGCACACGGTCAGCCGAGTCTACCATACAAGATCGCTCGTCAACATTCAAACATATCAAAATCAACTGCAGAAACCAAAAAAAGAAAGAAAGAAAGACAACTCTACGAAGAAAAACCCATCATATCAAATAATTATAATAAACACAAGTAACAGTAAATTGTAATAGTTGAATATTGAAAACATTTTTAGTCTTACACTAGCACGCATAGATGAACAATAANCTCGCACACGGTCAGCCGAGTCTACCATACAAGATCGCTCGTCAACATTCAAACATATCAAAATCAACTGCAGAAACCAAAAAAAGAAAGAAAGAAAGACAACTCTACGAAGAAAAACCCATCATATCAAATAATTATAATAAACACAAGTAACAGTAAATTGTAATAGTTGAATATTGAAAACATTTTTAGTCTTACACTAGCACGCATAGATGAACAATAACTTTAAAATCCATAACTTCTAGTTGATTAAATCTCAGTCTAATTAAAAACCTTAGCATTTATATCCTTTTTTCAAGCTTTAAAAGCAGAGGATAGGAGCTTGGAAAGCAGATCGGAGTCAGAATCATCTGAAGCGAGAAGCCCGCCAGAAAAGTAACTCATCGATAACCCTGCTATAACTATACTAATGATAATGAACACACAAGTCTGTATAACACAAGTCCGTATCTACTAATCATAATGAACACACATAATTCTGTTAAATACTTTATTCATTTAGGCTTTTTTGTCCATTTAAGCTTTTACCAGCATAAAGTGTAAAATCCGGCTAAATTCGAAGCGAAAAGTTCTGATTGATTATAAATCTCAGTCTAATTAAAAACCTTAACACTGATGTCGTTTTTGCGAGCTTTAAGAACGGAGGAGAGGATCTTGGGAAGCGGATCGGAGTCAGAATCCTCAACGCGAGAAGGCCATGACGCGTGAGACTTGTAGCAAAGGAACAAGTGGCGGTCGTAGGGATCAACGGTGCCAGATAGGTTGCTTTGGTACATCTCCGGCCGCTCGAATCCGTACTTCGTGCTTTCATCAGCAGCGACGGTGGAGATGCTCTCCGATTCTCCGGCCATTATGTATTGTGGGGTCCAAGGAGAGAAATTAGAGAAATGAGGGATTTTTGAGTTATATTGAGAAATTTTATATGGGCAGTGGCGTAAGATATGACAATAATACGTGATTGAGGAGAAACAACGGGTATGGTGCGTAATGCGCAAGGCACACAACAGTGGCATGATCCTTCCTGCCCTTTTTCTTGAGTCATAACTTATTTTTATTATAAGGAAAACTCCCAGAAAATTTACATATGTGTTTTTTGCCCTTTTTCCAAAATGTGAATCTTCCAAACTGTGAATCTGCATCGTGAGTTTCAAAATCCTGTATAAAATCTGTAAGAATTCTCTGTACCTATAGACTTGTTCTTATTATAATATACTTTTAGGTAAAAAATTATTTCTCAAAAGTAATTATGATCATATTGATGTTGGGAATTTTTTATTGCAAACATCAAACTTAATTGTAAAGAAATCAGTTCTCGCATGGAAATTATTAACTAAACGTGTTTGATTAATTTAATTTTCAACTTAAAAATATTATACTTGTCCATCTTTTATTATTAAGTGGATGAGAGAAAGGGAGTAGATAAGAGTGAATCATCAGGAAAATTAAAAAAAAAAATCTCTCTTTAAAGAAAATATTTTTGTAATTTTTAAGGAAAAAGTGATCAGGTCAAAAGTTTGGAAAATATTTTATGAGAAAAATGTCTATCGAACACCACAAAAGTGGAAATTTGAGTGAAAAAAATTAATATTCTCGATAAAAAATAAAGTCAATTAAATACACCATTAAAGTATTTTTTTATTATTTTGGAGGTATGGTGGAGTTGTGAGACCAGAGACTGGACTTTCTCCTTTCTTAGTTGAAGTTAATATTTGATGTCACCTTATAAATGAAAAACTTCTTTCAATATAGACAGACACTTCCTTCAATTTTATGAAGGGTAACTATATTAATTTTTATATATTGTATCATATTTTAATTACATTTAAAAGTTCTTCATATTTGCTTATTATAGTATTTACATCCTTAACATTTTTTTTCATCAAATTGTGATTTCAATATTCTATTACTCGGTACATCTCGTTTTTACCGATAGTTTCTGTCATAATATTTTTTTTATGCTTTGAAATGGGAAAAAAATTATTTTTCGAATTTTTTACTTATTTTATTTAAAAAATATGATGAGTAAATAAGTCGTTTTACACTATCTCAACTGATTTTTTTTATTTTTTTTTTGGAGGAAGACAATATTATAGAAAATATATGTTTATTAATGGAATGTTGAGGATAAGAATACGTTGAAAAAGTTGAAACATAAGACCATGTTTGATATACAAAATTTTCCATAGAACTAAGAAGATTTTTTCCATTTTCTATCTTTTGCGCTGTTTGATA
>CAIGRK010358638.1:0-11371 GCA_903798315.1 Fraxinus greggii | reverse complement strand
CTTTCTGGTATTTTACATGTCTAAGAGTGTGTTTGGTGCACATTAAAATGAATAGAATACATTTTTTTGTGATGTGATGTGATGATGAATATGTGGTTGAAAAAGAAGAAAAAGTTATTGATGTGATGAGAAATATTATTTTATTTAAAAATGTATGGTTGAAAATGAGTAGAAGAATGAGAATGTGGCTCAAACGTGGACTAAGATAAAAAGTCGAGATTTCCAAAGTTTGAGTTCGCGCGCGCGCGCACACAGATGAGAAAAGCAATTCAAGATTACATAATAGAACGTACAGGCTCTAGCAATCCCAAAATTATACCCATTGCTTCTTTAACTTGTGCTTGCTCTAATCTTTCTTTGGTTCCTTCTCCTTTGATTTGTCCTTTTTGGTCTTGAGGAAACAGAAACAAGAGCGGAAGGGTAAGTGCAATAAGAACTTCATTTTCTTGTCTCTCTCTGTGTTCAAAACAATCCCAAAATTATAGATGACAAAAATTGAATATGGAAAACAAACAAATAAATAAAGAGTGGGTATGCATTGAATCTGAATATATTCACTTTGCTTTTGAATAAAAAAAAAAAAAGAAAATGAATTTCATATCAACGAAGAATATTTGAACTCCTGCGTGGGATATGCTTAAAATGAAATAGTAAATCTTATTGCTTTAAAAAGGTAATAAATAGGAGAACACATTAATTTGATCTACTAGCCTTAATATTGGACAAAAAATAGTTTCTTTTTATGTTTAATTGTGTTGAATGCATGTAATTTTTAACGATCGAACTTATTGAAATCATCATTGATCGCTAATCGTTGGTGGAGTCGATTGATGGTCATAGACGATATTGCTATTTGTAATTTCGTCCAATTCATCAACATATTATTTTTAACGAGAATACTCGACGGCAATATCATCAACCATTATGGAGTGCTCATTTGCTTAGTTAATTATTGGGTGGTTTTATTCCCATCATAGTTTTTATTTGTTTCACTATAATTTAATTATATTCGAAGTCCTCAACTTTTGCTCAGTGTAACACTTATTCTTAACATTTTATTCTTCGAATTCTTATCTTCAACCTTCCATCTAAATCTGTCGAAATATTCATTGTGTTACTTGAAATAAAGAAAATAGTAGTTTATTGTATTATTTATTATCTCCAATATATTAAAGTGGAGATTAGGGAGAAACTTTTGAATACCACTTTTATCCTTACATATTTATCTATACGCCCAATATACCCTTATGGTTTACAAAAAGAAAAAAAAAATGAAATGTTGCATTAATATGTTATATTTATTATTTATCCTTATTTAAAATTTATTTTAATTGGCAGTTACACATGAATATGCTTAAGTTTAAATAAAAACGAAATACCCAAATTATTCGATTTATTACCTCTAAATAAGATAATTAATAATAATTATTTCTTTCAAAAATTAAGTCAATTAATTTTCACTAAACACAATTATAAGTAATTATAAGTATACAATTATAAATAAAAGTAATGCTATTCGTAGTTGCTTACTATGACAATCGTCCTACAGACATACACATGGCATGTGGTTATTTGATGTATGAGTCAATAAAAAATTAGTACATTATAATTCACTACGGAATGCCAAATGTTAACTGCGGAATACAAGATGTTAATAATTATTATTGCTTTAAAAATTTAATTCAATTAATTTCCACTTAACAAAATTATTACTAATTATTAGTACACAATTAATAAAAACATTATAACAAATAATTAAAAGAAATTATAATACTAATAATACATATAGTACACTGCGGAATCGCAAAGCTTTACTATGGAATACCTAATGATTCAATTTAATTCATCTGAATAAGATAATTAATAATTAATATTGCTTTTAGAAACTAAGTCGTTTAATTTCCACTAAGCACGATCATTACTAACTATTAGTACGCAACTAATAAAAATATTATTACATACAATTAAAGAAATTATAATAATACAACGTATATAATTAACTTGAACNATTTCCACTTAACAAAATTATTACTAATTATTAGTACACAATTAATAAAAACATTATAACAAATAATTAAAAGAAATTATAATACTAATAATACATATAGTACACTGCGGAATCGCAAAGCTTTACTATGGAATACCTAATGATTCAATTTAATTCATCTGAATAAGATAATTAATAATTAATATTGCTTTTAGAAACTAAGTCGTTTAATTTCCACTAAGCACGATCATTACTAACTATTAGTACGCAACTAATAAAAATATTATTACATACAATTAAAGAAATTATAATAATACAACGTATATAATTAACTTGAACTCACATAATTTATTACATCCATTAATATTAATATATAATATTTATTTTAAAAAATATTACTTATACAGTTAAAATTTTTCAAACCCAATATTACATATTAAAAATAATATTGGACAGTCGATTTGTACAGTACTTGATCAAAATTGGTAATGAAACAGAACCTTATATGGATGATGACTTCATCAACTTACCAAAAGAGATAGTTATAATATGTGACAATATTGAAATTTCGAAGTTACACTTAATCAATGCAGTATTTATAGGTTTAATGGAAAATGCATCTTTTTCTGATTATATGACATAACATGGAATTCTTTCAACAAAAAATGAGTATGTTGACTACATCAACTAATTAGATTATTTCCTGAAAAGTGAAGAATTTGTTAGCTTTGACGAAATAATAGATGATACAAATCAATTTTATCGAGAGGGGTCCTTAAATACATTGCTGTCAAATGGTATCCCGCCACATAAGTTAATTTTGAAAAGAAATTGTCCAGTGATGCTCTTGAGGAATTTGGACCCATCGAATAATATTTGTAATGGAACAAAAATGATTTGTCGTGATTTCAAGAAATATGTTATTAATGCAGAAATAATCATTGGACAACATGCTGAAAAACAAGTTTTCTTCCACGCATCTCATTAACTCCAACAAATGATAAAGAATATCTATTCAAATTCAAAAGAAAACAATTTTCAATTCGTCTATACTTTGTAATGATTATTAACAATGCTCAAGGACAAAAAGTGTCAACTGTTGAAATATAACTTTCTGAACATATATTCTCTCATAGGAAATTATATGTCGCACTTTCTAATAGAGTTTCTATGCAAATAACAAAAGTCTTGATAAAAGCATAAAATAAAAGAAAAAGGGCGTTGGATGTTAACAAAAAATATTGTGTATAAAGAAGTATTATTGTAATCATAACATTACATTTAAGTTTATTTAACATTTTCACATTGTATACATATATATATATATATATATATATTTACAAATTTTAATTTTTCCTTTAACAATATCAATTACCTCAACTACTTTTAAAACAATATTAGTATTTCTAAAACACCATGCATATCATTCATCAAATACATAAAACGTGCAACGCACGTGTTTACTACTAATTATATTAAAAATATGGTTAGCAAATAAGTTAGCACATATTTATCTTCCATTCTTTCAAAACTCTTTTTTCTACATACTTATTTTCAACCACACATTCACACAATAAAATATACTACACGTAAGCTCAAAAGTTTTTAGTACTTTTCAACCACAAATTCTTCAAGAATTCACAATTCAAAACAATGTTTTTTCCAAAAAAAAAAAAAGGAGGGCCACCAAATAGGGACTTATTTTACTCAATAGAATTTTTGGATGAAAACATTATCAAAAACAAGATGTGTTAATCAATAGAAGATTGGAGAAAAGAATGCAATGAAAAAATTGAAACATAAGTGCTATAACAAAAAAAAAAGAAAGAGCGAAGACTTTAAATGCAATTAAAATGTCTTACAGTGTAAAAAATAAAAACTCTGAACTGAATATAATCATAAATTACCCTTAAATTTACTATTGTTATTATTATTATTATTATTGAAAATGTCCCTTGGCAATTTTGGCTAAAGACATAAAGTCGCTTGAGCCGCCTCTAATTTCTCTTGATTACATGTTCTTAATTTAATTTTGTTAGAATACGATAACCCGAATTTTATTTGGTCCAACCCAAAAGGTTCCCTGTGCGACATATGCAGTTAAAACAAAATTATAAGAATTTTTTAAGGTCTATGTTTTATTATTCTCTCATGCGCGCGCAAGAGAGAGAGAGAGAGAGAGAGAGAGAGAGGTTTCAATGTATTATTTGGCGTGGCCATCAAAATGTTAATATCTTGTACCCATCTTTTGATATAGTGAATTTCTCTCTCTGTCGGCAGTTTTTTCTCGTTTAAGATTTTCACGTAAATCTATGTTCTTGTTATTTTTTCTATTGCCTATTCTCGGTTTAGTGTAACAATTTTGACAATTCTTTTCATAATTATTAATAACTAGATCGGACGAGTATATCTAACTTAGAAATCGTTAGATTCAAATTGCTCTGATTTGGATCAATTATGTCTAATGAAGACTGCCTCTCCTGATGTACAAACTGAAGTATATTCTCAAGACTTTTGGAAGCTGCAAATCAGACTGATTCACAAAAATCAACATTGTTCCACTAGGATCAATCAACATAGATCTCAATAATTTGATCGTCGTTACAATGAGATGGACAAATTTAAGAATCTTAAATCTAACAAATAGGACATAAGCAACTCATCCAAGTAAGAAGGAATACAAGGACTCAATAGTATGTTCAATAAGACAACCTGCGGGAGTGCCTCATCTTGGATTCAAGTTGTCTTTTTGAATTCATTCCTTCCATGTGACCACTTCTACTACCAACTGAATTCAAGTCCAAAGCCTGAGGAGTAACAGCACTTCCTCCTTCTAGTATTCTCAGTACCTATGTTTCATAGGAGAAAAATGAAATTGATATTGCATCTAAGATGAAAAGAATTGTATTCTGAGATGAGTATAAAACCTTTGACATAGGTGGTCTCAACTCGGGACTCTGCTGTAGACACAACGAGGCAGCATAACCCATTGCCTGAATCTCATAGGGCAAGCTTCGTATTTGGTAAGAGGCCAAACAGGAGTCCAGCAATTGATGCTTGTAAGTCAACATATGCATAGGTTGAATTGGTTCAATGGCAGATGAAGGATGGAAATTATTGAGCAATAGTTGACGGTCGATGCAATATAGCAAGTCACCAGCTCTTTCACCAGTGATTAGTTCTAATAATACCACACCAAAAGCATATACATCGACTTTCTCTGTCATATTTCCACAATTGAAGTATTCTGGCGCAAGATACCTGGATAAGTAAAAACAAAGACAACTCATCCAAAAGTCCCACAAATAACCAGAAATTGCTATGTCTTTGTAGGTTGAACTCAGTGTAGTGACTATAAACTGAACATATAAATAGCAATGCAGTGTCCCATAAAAATTTCAAGTTTGATGCTTACCCTGAAGTTTTAACTATTTGATCACCATCGCTAGAGTCCCACTCACAGTGCAGCGTTGCAAGGCCAAAATCAGCTACCTAAAATTGAATGGACACCATAGATAGACTAAGAAAATAAATTTCATCAAATAAGGGTTTCTTAACAGTTAAGATTAACTGAAGTATCTACTTTAATTCCAAGTATTTGCTTTCAGTCTATTGCTATTGGCAGATAGCTTTTGTGGAAAGAATGTGCCCAGATTGAAACTAGTTCGTAATTTCGTAGAACGTAAAAGAATTTAAACACTACATTTCTAACATAATCAACTTCAGAAATACATGCTTCTAGAACATCAATGAATTATACCAGAGGTTCGAAATCATGTGTTAAGAGGATGTTGTTCGGACGCATATCTCGGTGAATTATACATCCCACTCTGCAATCTTCATGAAGGTATCGTAAGCCTCTTGCAGTCCCAATAGCTATCTTTAAACGTGATTGCCAATCCAGCGTAATTCTTTTCTCTCCTGCAAATGTATACATACGACCAAAATCCAAATTATTTTGAGGAGCGATAATCAGTGGCTGAACGTGGATTTAACAGAAGATACCGTGTAAATGAAAGCCCAAGGAGCCATTGCATATGTACTCATAAACCAGTAATCTCTTCTTCCGTTCAATGCAAAAACCAATAAGCAACACAACATTTCTGTGCTGGGCACAGCTCAATACTCGCACTTGTGTGCAGAAATCATCTTCTCTTTGAGCCCCAGCTAACTTTAATCGCTTCACTGCAATGATCAACCCATTCCTTAAAACCCCTCTGTGAACCACACCAAACCCACCTTCAGCAAGAAAATTTTTGTCCGAAAAACCATCTGTAGCTTCCTCTAGCTCTCTATAGTGAAATTGTCTAGGGGGTTTTCCAAATGCAGGAGCCTTATATTGACATATTGAGCACAAAGGAGGAGGAGTTGAGGAAGTTCTTCCTGAAGCCACAGCGTCCCGGATACTATAATTGAATTCATAATCTCTGTCAAGGTTTTGATTAAGTTTAGTTCCTCTAATGATATCTTGATTAAATAGTACAAAGTTAGCCAGTTCAGTCCTGGCAGTGGGATATGCAGCATTGGATATATCTTTGCAGTTTCCACTTTCCAGAGAATTCCCAGAGACAATGTGATTTTGAGGAATCCAAAAGATTCTTTTCTCTCTTTGGGTTCGCGAACCTGGGATTGTCGAAAAAGTATTTGTACTTTCCCTTAGAACCGACCTATTTTGTCTACCAGGTGGGGATTTGCCTTTATTCAATCCCTCATAAAGGGGATTTTGTTCGTACACGACAAAAATAGAAGTCCCTGTGTCTGGACTTAATGATGAATTGGTGCCTAAGGTTCTTGTGCAAGAAGTACTTCGACCCTCTGGACTGCTAACAGGAGTAGAATGCTTCATCCTCTGACTCTGTAACTTTTCACTAGCTAAAAGAGGAGAAGAAGCAGCCGAATAAATTGGTGTTTCAAGATAATTTGAGCATGACAGATTGAGTCGAAGAATTTTTGGCCTTGAACTCTTCATGATTACAGTGTTGCACTGCAGCTCATCCATGCAATTCTTGAGTTCTCGCTTCAATTTCCTGTCTTAAGGAAACAACAATAAGAAGAAAGTAGTATAATAATACTGCATCTTAGTCGATCTATTAGTATTCTGGCAGATATACCAAAGTGAGATTCAACATAGAAGTGAAAATTTTGCTTGCCAAAAAAACAAAAAAAACAAAATAAAGAAAATTATATACAACTGACCCCCTGATCTATCTATGAAGAGTTAATCATCTTTATAAATAAAGTGGTAATCAAATGTACACACAAAATGTTAGCTCTATCCAAATTGATGGAAAAAGTTAATATAAGAAAAAACTGTTGATTATATCAATCTCCGTGGAATTTTTTTCTTAAGATGCAATATATCAGAGGAAAGAAATAACATATTTACGTTTATTTACTTGTCCAATATGACCCAGTTAGCTGTACTCCTCTTTGCTTCAGCTGCCACAGATCCTGCAGATAGAGCTGAGACAACCTTGATTTGCACTCCAACCTACAACCAACAACCACTCTTAGAAAGCTTGTTTTGCATAACCCAGTTTTTCTTAGTTCATCATCATACCAGGTTCTGCTATGCTAACTATTGGTTCAATTCAATAGATAAAGAATTGATCCTTGTTCACCAAAAATTAAGAGGAGAAAAATGTTGCATTCATCAATAACTACAATGACAAATCACCATATCATGACTTTCTCACTTCGCTTTTCATTCAGACAAAATCTATAAAGGGTTGTTGATTAAATAAATGTTGAACTAATTTATGTGAAAAATGAAACGAAATAACAAATGAGACCAAAAAACGATGGTAACGAAAGTTAGCCGCAATGGGTTTCCTTCATATCGTGGAGAGGCTGGGACTCTGGCCGCCAAATAACTGTGCAAAAATCATTCTTGCTCCATTGCCTCATAGCAACTCCACAACCTATACAAAGTAGTTTCCACTTGATGAAAGAAGGGTTCACTGCATCGACGAAGGGAAAGGTGATCGGTGCTATGGCCAGTAGCATTTTAAATTACAGTTGCTTTATTTCTCTCGACAGGACAAGTTTCTTTTATATCTTTAGACACTGTTAGTCAATACAGCACTGTTGCATTGTTTTGGCTGTTCCTAAAATGGACTGCAATTTCAGTTATTTGAATTCTGACACTGGACACTGAATATACAAAATCTTAGAATTCTCTCTTCCAATTCGTTCCTTTTTGTTATTTGATTCAGCATTGTGAAGAAATCTCGCAGTAGTTCTTCTCCTCAAGTTGAATAGTGTTTGAATAATTGACTTCTATGTCACCGCTGTTCCCAAATACTTAATAAAACGAAAGCCAAGACGCTCACACGTCATTTTATCAAATATTCTATAATCAAATTAGTTCCTTTCTTATGTAGAAAACTAGGTGCATTAAATTCAAATTACCAGGAGCCAATCCCCAAAAGTAAAAAAGTGGATTTTAAAATACAGTAAGTTGCTTCGGTTCCTAAAAATTCGTATCGCTAAAGCAAAAGTTAATTGCTTTATTTGATTTCCTTTTACATTGAGCACTATAACTACATTGTTTTCAGTCAAAAAGATTTCCCTTCAAATTAAAGCAGTGAGCTTTTGACTTCTATGAATGCCAAATCACCAAATACACCACGAAAAGTTGTCAATGCTACACCAAAAAGGTAAAAATTATTACGTACCTGAATTTGACCGTGCAATTGGAGAACCATCTGAGAACAAGACTCCGAGATCTGTCCGATCCTATCCGGTAACTTATTCCGGTCACTACCGCGACGGTCCCCTTTCAATCTCGGAAATCCCCAAAATCTTCTCCCGCCTGGAAGTCAAAAAATAAAACTATCAATTTACCGTTTAAATACAATAATTCTGATTATCGTTAACACACACAATCTGCGTCAAAAAAGCCATACAAGATCTTCTTACTACGTGCATGAAATTCTTCCTCAGCAAGTTAGTACTTACAGCTGTGAATTAACCAGTAATTACACTACAAAATTGATGGTTTCGAGTGTTAAGTTGAGTTACCAGTCATCTTCTCGTAGAAGACGGCGAGGAGAAGAATGCAGTCGCCCGGCCTCGCCACGTGTGTGATGGCCCAAGACAATGCAGTTTTAGATATCACCTTCTCTGCCTTCACCGCCACGATCATACTCCGGGAAGTTGCTTCAACGGGACTTGGTGGCATGTTAATGGTTTCTAGGAGTTTTGGGTGGGTGGACTATCGGGTGACGCCAAATTGTCAGTGAGTTTACGAGCAGAGATGAAAAATCTCTGAACGGAGAAATGATTGTGTGGAGTTTTGAGGAATCCGATTTGGCGTTTTGTCAGAATTGTACGAGGGCAAAATCGGAATTCGAAGTTTTCTCTTTTTCCAGTCCGAGTTGTGGTGAGTGAAACCGGGAAAAAGTTTCAAATATATTATTGTCGTGGAAGAATACTCTCCCTCAACCCTTGTTGGGACACAATAAAATTTTTATTCTTATTATTTTATTTATTTTTAATCACATATTTTTTAATAAAATAATATTTTACATCACATCAATAAATTTTTCTTCTTTTTCAACCATAAATTCTTCATCAATCTACTATTTCAGAATACATTCTTTTAAAATAATGTGGCTCAAACACACCCTTAATGAAAGGGAAGTTTACAAAAATGTCTAATTAAATGTTTGTCAATTGAAAATGACCAAGTTTAGTACTAAATTATCTATTATANCGTGGAAGAATACTCTCCCTCAACCCTTGTTGGGACACAATAAAATTTTTATTCTTATTATTTTATTTATTTTTAATCACATATTTTTTAATAAAATAATATTTTACATCACATCAATAAATTTTTCTTCTTTTTCAACCATAAATTCTTCATCAATCTACTATTTCAGAATACATTCTTTTAAAATAATGTGGCTCAAACACATTAATGCAGGCTTGCATTATGCAAATTCTTAAAATCCTTTCATACTAGTTATTATAAGCTTACGAGAATAAAGTTAAGTTACATATCTTACTTATTTGTAACGTAGTCTTAGTAGATGTCTAGATGAGACCATGAGGATGTTATATCACAAGCATCAACATTATAGGATTTATTTCAATTATTTGGGTTTTCTAGAATTCAAATGAGCATAGAATGTCTTTTTTAGCAGTAGTAGATGTAAGATTTTACCCACACTCTTGAGGTTTTACTACGAATTTCAATTCGCTATTAAAGATGTATTTACAAAGATTATGGATCAATTTTACCTAAATCCTACACACCAAAAACCCTTCAACGCTCTTGCCCATTCTCAAATCCAACACTAAGAGACTCGACCCTTTGAACCGCGAAGAAGACAAGGAACTCATTCACCAAGAATTAAAGTTTGATTATGAAATGTGCTAGGTTTCATCTATTTATATGAATCAATCTTAACCATCCGATCTCATCATGATCTCACTTAAGAAAAGTCGAACAATGCTTTAATAAAAGTGTTAAAAGCTTCAAACACCACCTTTATATCTCTAAATCTGATCAATGGGTGTTTTAGAATTCGATGTTATTGTCATTTATTTTCTTCATTCAATGAAGATTAATTTTGATTCATTATCGCCCCAGATTATTTGGCAATATGTGCCCAACAATAAAATAATAACTACACCGAGTCATCACTTTAGAAGATCGTTATTATAAAGATTGACTCCTTTAGTTAGGCATCTAGTTGAACAAATACAAAAGTATTTTACAACAATTAATGTGATAAAAAAAATAAGTTATACGCAGCATTTATTACAATTTTCATATATTTATTAAAGGATAGCAAGTCCAATAGATAGACATAGCATAAAAATAAGACGTTAAGATAGGTGCATGACAATTTTAAAATTAATTAAAGTTAAAAATGTAAATATGTACCAACAAATAGAGGTGATAATAATCGACAAGCGTGGAGGAATTGATGGTGAGGCGAAGCTTGAAGGGTAAATGGGGTTAGGTTAGCGGCCGAGGTTGGGGCTTTAAGCAAGAAATTTCGTTTTTCTTACTTAACTTCTATTTGAATAGCTATCTTTAAGTGAAGGTCATTCTATTGTTCCGATAAAAGTACATATTAAAGATAGTGAAAGAAGAATATTTCTTAATTAAACTAATATTAATCCAACTGTTTAAAACTATTTCCAAATTAGTGTTAAAATTTTCACTAGCATGTGTCTCGACTTGTTCGATTTGCCCTATGTGCTGGTCCCTTTTTATCGACATGTCATGTCAATTTCAATTCTAGTCTAGAAAGTGTACCATCACAAAATATAGTTGGACCAATGCCCTCGCAGTCATACCCCATACATATATGGACATGCATACAAGTCCATGAAAGAGATTCATGGAAATTGATGAACGGATGAGAT
>CAIGRK010358590.1:0-10128 GCA_903798315.1 Fraxinus greggii | reverse complement strand
GTGATTAATGCTCCAATTCCCAAGTCAAGTCCATGCCTAGCTGGCTCAGCCCAACCCAATTTCTAAATTTAATCGATAATTAAATCAAATAGTTGGTATGTATTAGCAATACTTAAAAATATTTTATTTCTATAAATTCTAATTTATATTTCATTTTTTATGTAGACTGCTTAAAACAAATGAATTATTGATATGGATCACCTATATTTTAATATTAGTATCTACTTTTTGGTATTTGTATACATTTGTGAATTAATCTTATTGAACAACTTGTTGTTTATATATTTTTAAATCGTACTAAATTTGTAAAAGTTACGAATGAACAAGTAATTAGTTGTATTTATGTAGAGTTGTTGTAAATGTTAAAAAAATTAATTATGGTATGGAATCGAGTATAACCGAACTAAATCGAGCGGAATCGAACCCGAATGGCTCCATAATTATATTTGGACTCGACGATTCCATTTATTAAAGTGGAAATTACACAAAACCAGATTTTTAAGGTTTCAATTTCAAATTTCAGAAATAAACTTTATCTATACAAAAATCAGATATTAATTCATCTATATCTAAATTATAATTAACCAAACCCTAAAAANGTAATTAGTTGTATTTATGTAGAGTTGTTGTAAATGTTAAAAAAATTAATTATGGTATGGAATCGAGTATAACCGAACTAAATCGAGCGGAATCGAACCCGAATGGCTCCATAATTATATTTGGACTCGACGATTCCATTTATTAAAGTGGAAATTACACAAAACCAGATTTTTAAGGTTTCAATTTCAAATTTCAGAAATAAACTTTATCTATACAAAAATCAGATATTAATTCATCTATATCTAAATTATAATTAACCAAACCCTAAAGATCCCAAATCATTTATCGTCGTCGTCGTTCTCTCTCCCCTTCCTCATCTTCTCTCATCTCTCGCCTCTCTCTGCCCACGGCGTGAATGTCGCAGCTTCCCACGGCGCAAATCGCCACTGCTGGGTAGCGTGAGCAGCACAGCTGCCCACGGTGTGAACTCCACCGTAGCGGAGAATGATGGGGGATATGGGGAGATTTTGGCTACAATTTAGTGTCGGAGTTTGTTGGTTGCGATATGGGGAAAATTTGGAGTGAGTTTTGTTGGTTGTGTGTAGTTGGTGGTGGCTGTGGTGGTGGTGTTTTGGTGCTATAAGGTGGTGGCGATTTTCGTGAGGTTCCTAAGGCGTGAATGAGGCTGCCCTCAACGGTGATGTGTGATTGTGGTAGCAGCGGTGGTTTTGGGGATATGGTGGTGGTGATGTGTGGTTGGATCTGGTGAGGTTCGACAGCACTAATGGTGTTGGTGGTTTCCTTCATCGCGATGATGTAGTTGTGTCTACAGTCGGTGCTCTCAGTCGATTGAATCTATTGAGGTGGTGGCGATGCGTGGTTTTTGGATCCCTTTTGTTCTTGTTGGCGGTGGTGGTGAGGTGGTTTTGATGATGGCGGTGGATCTGGTGGCACCGATGTGCGGTGGTTGGTTGCAGTGATGGTGGCTAAATTGGCGGGGGGCGATGAGGTATTAATAGGTCTGTGAAGATGTGCAGGTTGGATATGGTGGTGATGGCGGCGGCGGCGGCAATGGTGGAGGTGGTGACGATGGCTGTGAGGTGATGGCGGTTGTGGAGTGTTGACGATTTTGGATCTGATTTGTTGTTGGCGGTGCTGGTGAGGTGGTGTTGGTGGTTATGACGGTGGTGATGACGGTTGTGGGTGAGATGAGATGGGTAGGGTGTTGTTTGTGACCAATTATTTGGTTGATTGTGACCAATAATTGATTAATAATAAATAATATGTGATTTAAAAATTGTGATTGTGATAAAGAATTATGGACCCAAAAAATTGATTTGTGACCAAGTGTTGCAGAGGATCAGGACGGGACGGGGGTGTTTAGTATATGTGCCCGACTATTTGGTTTATTGTGACTTATTATTAATTTGTGACCTTAAATTTTGATAATTTGTGACTAAAAAATAATTTGTAACCGAGAAATTTGAAAATATGTTATCTATCGATAAATTGTGATCTATAATTTTTTTATTCGTGACTAACGAAGTAAATTGTGACCTATAAAATTTTTAATTTGTGACCTCGAAATAATTTGTAACCTATAAAATTTTTGATTTGTGACCTCGAAATAATTTGTGACGTTTCAATTTTTGATTTGTAATCAATGAACAAATTGTGGTCTATAAAATTTTTGAATTGTGACCTATAAAATATTTGATTTGTGACCGTAAAATAATTTGTGACATTTCAATTTTTGATTTGTGAGCGATGAAGAAATTTTGATTTATAAAATTTTTGAATTGTGATCGTAAAATAATTTACGACATATAAAAATTGTGATTTGTGACCAATTATAAGGACTTTGTGACCAAATTATATGAAATTGTGACTTTAATATAATTAATTAATTAATTTATAAATAAAATTTAAAAAAATCTAAATTTTGAATCTAGAACCTAATCGGATCATGTCCAACCCTAATTACACTCAACAGTCCATCACCTTTCATTTCTCCAAAGCAACGGTCCAATCTAGAAGCCCAACTGTCCGCAAGCCCAATTTCTACAAATCTAATAACTTATACCCCATAATCTAAAAAACAAAGGCCAATAAATATTTAACCCACATCGGACCCATAACAAGGCTCAGCCCACTACCCACATACCTACAAAGCACGACAAATAAACATCATCATACAACTCAAACCCATAAGCCCAAACCCTAACTCACTAAAATCCCAATACTCTTCCAAACCTAAACCAACCCTCCATCGCCACTGCCTCTTGTTAAGCCTGTCATTGTCTTTCACCGAGAAATGCTACTTCCCAACCAACCCAAATTCAAACCATATGGCTACCATTTTCAACTAGTAGAAACACCACACATCAACAAAGTCAGCCTCCTTTTTCGAGACAATGACAACCACTATCATCTCCTTCAATTTCATAAAACCTGGTCTATCTATCGCCACTTCCACCGCCAACAACCTTTCCATCGATTACCACCCAAAATCTAGCGTAACACCCTGAATCTTAAGTTCGATTTGCTACTAATCATGCATTCTTAGGATTTTGAGTTTTTTAAAAAGATACGGCTAAATTAATTTTTATAAAAAATTATTGTACTCTAGTTGTACTCTATGCAACATAATGTTTGCGAATATTTAAATTTGTGGCCAAATTTATATCTTAAAAGACAAATTATGTTAGCAAAAGTATATTCCGTTTAAGATTAATTTGTAAAAATTAAAACTAAACTAAATTAAACGGGGCGGGGTTCCCGTTCCCCGTCCCCACCCCGGATTGAAATTCTCCGACCCGTCCCTGCCCCGATACCCGATTAAGCAGGTTATTCCCTCACCATTTGGGGCGGGGTCCCGCAGGTATCGGGTTCGTTGAATTTTTTTGTCATCCTTATTTTTGACAAGCTAGGGTATAGTCTTAACTTTTTTAGCAACTTAAATTGATTGCACACTTAAACCAATTAAAATTATGATGTTTACATTGAGAAACAGAACTAAAAATTCTTTCAAAAAGTAATAATAAAAATAGCGTGTGAAAACTAGAAATTCTTCAAATATGACTAACTATACAAATGAAGCATATTTCTCCCTTCGGATCCTCCACAATCTATGTGAATCCCACTTCTTTGTCCCGAAAAAATTGTCAACATAGAAGGTGTAAACTTTAAGTTCAGTGAGACTTTTTATATAACTTGGTGCACCATTTTGATCAGAAACATATACACATGTACACAAAGTGACATTAAAGAATTTAACATTTCATGTAAATGAATACCGCAAATTCAAAATTCTGAAGAATCCCTTGGGATTGTAGAAATTGGTTATGGCCATATATAACCTCTCGGATCATAAATTCAAAAAATTTTCAACACTCATCACAAGCATACACATTCACACCTTTGCTATTCATTTGTGCCTAACTAACTAAAAATAGATTTTTCAGAGAAAATGAAAAGCAAATTCGTTTTTCATGTAAAATGGAGGAAAATATATGATTTTTGTGACTTGTAATCTATCTCCATGAATGCACGTTAAAAAGAAACTTATTTCCTCTAATTAACTTGACTTAAGTACGCCTTAATGTGGAAAATGAAAAGTTTTTAATTCCAAAAGTATTTTTATAAAAACATCTATATGGTGAATCAAACTTGGGTTGCCTGTGTGAAATACTATGCAGACAACCATTATGACAACCGAATTATTCATTAAATTTTTGCATTCAAATTCATTCAAACTTAATATCATAAATCTTTGGGCTTTAAATAACTTATGTCTCGGGCTTTCATTATCTTATGTGGGTCGAGCCTTCATGGCTTGTTTCTTAAATGGGCCACACCAACCAAATTAAGAATATAAAATTAAAGACTTTACATCTCTCACATCTTAAAAGAATTTCGTCCTCAAAATTACCTTAACTTAAACAAACAATGCCGGATACTTGGCTTTGATTTCTACTTCCGTTTCCAAGAAACCTCATCTATTTTGTGATGTCGCCAATGAACCTTGACCAATGGAATTTCCTTACTCCTTAATTTATGTACATTTCTATCCAAAATAGCAACTGAAACTTTTTTTGTGAGATAGGTCTTTCAGAACATCTAATACGTGACAGTTCACCATATTATCTGGATCATGCACATACTTTCTTATCATAGACACGTGAAACACAAAATGCATGATAGAAAAATCCGGCGATAGAGCTAACTGATATGCTACGTTACCAACTTTGCCAAGAATTTTGAGAGTCCCTATATGACGTGGTCTCAACTTGCTTTTCTTTCCAAACTTAGTACACCCTTCATAGGTTCCATTTTCAAGAAGACCTTTTACCAACTTCAAAATCTAGATATTTTCTTTGATTGTTAGAATAATTCTTTTGACGTTCTTGAGCTTCTTTTGTGCTGTTTTTTTATCTTATTGACTGTGTGAACTGTTTGATCGACTATTTCTGGACCCAAAATTCTCTTCTCATTGACTTCATCCCAAAGAATAAGTGGTATCGTACCAATTGTAGATTCGAATCTTTTGATATAGGCAATATCTACCAAAGGCAAGTATGAGCCCGAACTTGCTCCTAGGTCCACCAAACACAAGCACACAACATTTATTCCAATATTTGAACAGTTCTTTTGGATTGACCATTTGACTGGGAATAGTAAGTTGGACTAAAATCTAATTTTATTCCCAGAGCTTCATGTAAGCTTTTTCAGACCTTAGAAGTAAACCTCGGGTCGCTATTTGAAACAATGGATATTGGGATTCCATGCAATCTGATATCTTTCTACTGTATTTTTGTGCCAACTAATCTATATTAAACATCATTTTCACTAGCAGAAAATAAGTGATTTTCATCAATCAGTTGATAATTACCTAAATGGCATTTTTTTCCTTCACCGAATTCGAAAAATCAACTACAAAATCTATCGAAATATTTCCCATTTCCATTTTGATATTTCCGAAGGGTTTAATAATCTTGACAATCTCTGATGTTTGGCTTTCACTTGTTAAAAACTATATATTTACTAACTAAAACTCCAATATTTTTTTTTTGTTCGCCCATCGAGATGAGCGGCGTACAAGGTAAAATGAGTTTTTTTTCTAGAATTTCTCAAAGTTCCTCATTTTTAGTCACACAAAATCTTCCTCTGAACTTCAACACCTTATTCAATGACACTTCAAAATCCTTCATCTTACCTGATCCAATCTCACTTCAAATTTTCTAGAGAAATTGATCCTTATCTTTCACTTCAATAATTCGATCTTTGGGATTTAGTCGAACCATTAAAGTTGCTATCTAAGTTGTAATTTGATTCGTAGAATCAACAACCCCAATTCTTATCTTCTCAAAATCCTTAACCACATGATACAAATCAATACCAAAATTTTTAGTTGACCTCATAACTTCCTGCTCCAAGCATTTACTTTACTCGCATGACGAAGTATAGTGCAGTCATAGTCCTTTACCAGCTCTAACCGTCTCATTTATCTCATATTCAATTCCTTATGGGTGAAGAAATATTTGAGACTGTTATGATCTGTGTAATCTCACACTTACTTCTATATAGATAGTTCCACCATAACTTCAATGTGTGAACCGCAGTCATGCGTGGAGTAATTCTACTCGTGCTATTTTAATAGCCTTGAAGCATAGACAACCACCTTTCCATGCTTCATTAAGATACCCTAAGCCTTGTTTAGATGCATTGCTGTGAACCTTCCGAAATTGTTAACAATAGTGACGTGACCAATTGTCATTTCAACTCTTGGAAGCTCTCTTCACACTTGTTCGGCCATGAAATTTTGCTCATTCTTTAGTTAACTGAGTCACTGGTCCAGTTATCTTAGAGAATACTTCAATGAATCTCCGATAATAGCAAGCTAAACTTAGAAAGCTGGAACGTCACCCGCATGTACTAGTCTGTTCCACTTAGCTATTGCCTCTAGTTTAGCTAGGTCAACTTAATTTCATGACTAGCAACTATGTGACTAAGCAACCCTACACGGTCAAGCCAAAATTTACATTTCTTGAATTTAGCATACAACATTTCCTTTCTTAGAGTCTCTAACACCTTTCGAAGATGTTCTTTGTGATAAAGATTATGACGAAATGATCTAGGAATTGATGTAATACCCTATTTATCAAATCCATAAACACGATTGAAGCATTAATTACTCCGAAAGGCATTACAATAAACTGATACTGACCATATCAAGTTCTGAAAGATTACTTTGGTATGTCACTCAATTTAATCATTAACTGTTGATACCAAATCGTAGATCGATCTTAGCGAACACCTTTGCTCCTCTCAACTGATCAAAAAAATCTTCTATTTAAGGCAGATGTGTATATTCTAAATAGTGAGTTTTTCAATTCACGATAATCTGTGCGAATTCTGAGGGTATTGTCCTTCTTCTTAACAAACAATAATAGTGCTCCCCATAGAGAGATATTGGGTCAAATAAACTCATTATCTATCAAGTATTGAATCTGGACTTTTAACTCTTCTAGCTCTTTTGATACTATTTGATACGATGCTTAGATACTGGCACAGCTCCAAGAACCAAATCTATTGCAAACTCGACTTATCTATCAGGTGGGGCACCTGGTAGGTTTTCTAGAAACACATATTCAAATTATACACTTATCTAGGTTGTTATATTAGGACATTGGGATTAGGTTTGATAAATATTAATTTAATCGCTTGTTTATATTGTTTCTTAGGCAAAACGCGATGATTAGATATGAGTTTCGAAGAATTGAGCGAATGTTGGCAAAAAATGAAGATTTTTGAAGCTCAGACACTAAATTACAAATATCTAAAAGTTGATTTGCACCAAGGATTGATGATTGAAGATCATATGAGTCAATTGGATGAAATTAGAAGGTAAATGTTGCAAATTGCTAAAAAAAAAAAAAGGGACTACGCGGAATAAAGGAGAAAAGATAGGAACCAAATTGAATGAATTCGGAATATGTTGAAAACTATAACCATACAACAACATGGGTATAAACCTTGTAATGGCAAGGAGTAAATTTGGCCAACCTGAGACCAAATTGTTTCTACATGCGACCTCAAGAAATATAACTATGTGATAGCATGGTAGTAATTTTGATTGACTAAGTTGTTTCCTTATCTGATTCAAATGTCTTTTGGAAGCCAAATTGGACATGATTTTTTTTTTTGCCCAATTCAAGCCTCTATAAATACATAATGTGGACAGAACACTAAAAGAGCTCTCTCTAGGCTCTCATACAACATATCATAAAATCTTTCAAGAACAAGGGGCCAATTCACCATCTTTAGGGAGATAAAATCAAACCTACAAGGAAGTGAAGGCAAATTATATCAAAAAAGGTGAAGAATCAGGGTTAGAATTAAGATCGAGAACAAGAGATTTCTTCTACATATTTTTTGCATTCATATAAATTTCGGGTGATGTCTTCGTTATTTTTCTTGTAATACCATTAGAAACATGCTAGGGTAAATTTTCTTTGTATTGGGATGAAGATGAATCTTATTATTATTTTTAATTCTAAGATCAAGTAGTTTAATTTATTTGTATTCATGATTGATCTTCTATGCTTTGTTGCATTATTTAACTTCTTGGCCATCAACTAGGTAATTAGTCATTTATTATAGTTTCAGGAGGTTAATAATAAGTCGAACTTAGCAAGATTAACTTACGGGTAATATATGTTAGGAATACATATATGGCATGTGCAATCACTTATATAATAGCGTAATTGAATGCTTTACTTTGTATGTGAATTCGGAATAAGAATATGACTGAATCGTGCTTAAGATATGTTTAATTTACCTCGGGAGAGATAGTTAAATTAAATTAAATTATCAATTTAAATAATACAAAAATCACACTAAATTACATAAATTGAAAATATGATAATTATAGGTGGATTCGAAATTAAAGTACATAATTCTCATATTTAAGTAAAAATACTCTTGAGATAATTAGTAGATAATTTAAATATAATCTAAACAAATCTCTTTTGTTAGGCTGCATTCAAGTTTGATAATTGACTAATAGACAAATTTAAAGTTTATTTCTCTAAGATGATACTCTTGCTCACTATATTATTTTACCTGTCAACGATCCTGTAAGCTTGCGAGTTTCGTAGCAACACATTACAGGTACCTCACTCAATTTAGTTTCCTGAAGTTGTGTTCCCAAAATACTGACTAGGAACCCTGACACGTTCCTTTTTCCAACATCTTCTTAGCCTTTAATGCTAAAATTATCTACGTTTTTAGTTTAATCTTTACCCACGAAGAAGAAAAAATCTTCTTTCCCTGGAGTTTTGAAAGGAACATCCTTCTCTCGACATCGGATGGTGGCATGATTATATCCCAGCCAGTTCGTGCCTAAAATTATATTAAAGTAGTTCATGTCTATTTTGAACAGATTTGTCTCAAAAAATCTTTCCACAATTTTCATTTTAATAGACTTAACTATCTTATTTGTATTTAATGTTCTACCTAAGGTAATGCTAACCTCTAGTATGCTATCAAATATATTACATCCAATATTAGATTTAGCTACAAATGATGAAATAAAAGAATGTGTTGACCCGGAGTCAAATAATGCATAAGCGAAAAAATCAGCTATGAAAATTATACCTATTATAACGTCGGGGTTATGCTCTGCCTTTTGTTCAGTCAGAGCAACGACTAGAGCATTCCCCTTATTATTCTTATCATGCTCCTCGTTCGTGCAATTTTGAGCAAACTTCGTGCAATTTTGAGCCATGTGGCCTTACTTATCACACCGAAAACAAACATGTTTCCCATCAAACACTTTCCTTTGTTGCCACACTTAGGAGAAGGTGGAGTGGTATTATCCTCGCCCTTGATGGCATCAGTTCCAATATTTGCCTTTTTATTTTTCCATTTTTTCTTTCCGTTATCCAGATTATTCCATTTTCTTTTCTCAATGAAATTCTTATTCTGCTGACTGACTTGACCTAACAGTCAGCACTTATTGTTTGTCCATACTTCTATGTACCAGTTCTTTAATACTAAATAGCATGTGATAATTTTAACATTTTGCTAAAGGTAGCGAAATGGTGAGACATGATAATCACGCTAATGTCCTAATGAAGACCTTGCTCAAACCTCTTTATTTTCTTAGCTACAATGTCTACCGGATGTGAAGCATACCTTGTCAACTAATCAAACTTTCTCTCATAGTTGGCCAGGGATATGCTTCCCCACTTAAGCTGCAAAAACTCCATGGGGCTTACCTTCCAAGTTCTTGCATCGCTTGTGATAAGTGTGTTTTTGCACACTTATTTAAACTCAAATAAGCTAATTAGTGATTAAATTGAACGAATTCATATTCACATTTGTGTATTTATGGCTTTTGTAAGCAAAAAAATCACCCATGGAATGAGAACAAGGCAAAAGGAGTGAAAATAGACCAAAATAGTATAAACGTGTGAAGTTGAGGACCAATGTGCACAAGTTTTGAAAGTCAAGGGATTACGATGCAATTTAGGAAAGGCTTGATTGAAGTGAAATTCAAAATCTGAGGACTAAATTGTACAAAAT
>CAIGRK010358551.1:0-15157 GCA_903798315.1 Fraxinus greggii | reverse complement strand
GCACTTATCTGCTGCTCGACTCATAAAATGATTCAACGCCTCTACCGTCCTGTTTGCCTTTGGACTTTCTTCTTACTTTCAGGACTTTTCATTTCTAGAACAGCTTGAATCTTATCTGGGTTTGCTTCAATGCCTCTCTGTGTTATCGTAAAACCTAAAAACTTTCCACCCGTTATACCAAAAACACACTTCTCAGGATTGAATTTCAGTCTATTTCGTCGGGCGGTGTCAAACATTTTCTATAAATCAATCACATGGTTGTTAGCCTTGGTACTCTTGACGACCATATCATCGACGTAAGCTTCTATAACATTCCTAATTAGGTCTCTGAAGACCTTATTATCCATTCTCCGATAAGTCAATCCGACATTTTTCAAACGGAATGTTGTAGCTGTATAACAATACGTCTCAGAGTCAATTATGAAAGATGTTTTCTCTTGGTCCGACTCGGACATGGAGATTTGATGGTACCTAGAAAAGACATCCATAAAACTTAATCGTTCGTGACCAAACGTAGCATCCACCATGTGATCTATTCTGGGTAGCAGGTTCGAGTCTTTCGGACACACTTTGTTTAGCCCAGTGTAATCTACGCACATGCACCATTTTCTATTCAATTTTTTCACAAGGACGACATTCGTCAACCATTCGAGATACTGTACTTCCCTAATGAACCTTGCCTATAGCAGTTTTTCAACTTCTGCCTTTTCCGCAGCCTGTTATTTTGGGGCAAGGTTTTTTTCTTCTGCTTTACTGGCTTAGTCCTCGGTAAAACTCCAAGACGATGTTGAGCGACTGAAGATTCAATCCCTGGAATATCATTTAGACTCCACGCGAAAACATCCAATTTGTCAGATAAACACTTCACCAATTCTTCTATTTCTTTTGACTTCAAGTTTGCCCTAATACTGAATTCACGTCCTTCAGCTACCGAATTTTTTTGTCATGTTAAAGAGCTCGATTCGCCCCCTCGGAGGCTCAAGATCCAATATGATAATCGGTGGAGATCCCTTAGCTTGTATACTATCAACATAGCATTTTCTCGAAGATTGTTGGTCGCAGCCTTTCACATACCTAACACGACGATTGGTTGGGAATTTCATAACTTGGTGATAAGTGGAAGGAATTGTACCAGCAGCATTTAGCAAAGGCGGTCATAAATCGCATTCTATGCCATGGGGGTATTGACAACCAGAAAGTTTACCAAGATCACCACGCTTGTAGGGTAAGTGCCCAATGTCACCGGAAGTTCCACAGCTCCTTTTGGTATAACAGTATACTGCTTTCAATCTTTTCGAGAAGATTTTCCATTGATCAACACTCTCTTGACATCAAAATCTGCTATGTCCCCGACGATCACCAAATCATCATCGTGGGGGGTTGCCATGCCGATTAAATCTTTTTTACTAAAAGTGATACTTTGATTGAACCTTGCCATTCTTCTGAATGGAGCAAACCCCACTGTGTGAGCATATTTTTTTCTAGCTGAATTTGAATCCCTATCTGATGCGATCCCTCTAATTATTACATTTATCACACCAACCCTAGGTAGTAGGCAGACATCAACCTTCTACTTGCCTCGATCATTCTTTATATACTTAGTCAGGAGCCCCTACTTCAAGAGGCGCTCGATCTCTTCCTTCAAATGGATGCATTCTTCCGTGTCATTATCATGGTCTCTATGGAAGTGGTAATACATGCTCTTGTTTGTCTTGCTAGCGGACGTTGCCATTGGTTTTGGCTAGCCAAACTCTTTATGCCTTAGCTCGCAGAGTGTTTAAAAGAGTAAAGGCCTTAACTTCCTCTCGCCTTTGCTTGATTGACTGATCCTGCGATACCCTTTGTTCATGTGCTCATTTTTAAGCTTGTTCCTATTAACAGATCTTCTCTCATCATGTAATTTTCACTTGTGAGTATAAGGCTTCTGCCCTTCTTGATAGTTTTTTTGTAACCCTCTATGCTTCCTCAGCATCTATGTATTTGTCTATCTTTTTCAACAAATCATGCATCGACTCCATGGGATTTTCCGAGAGTGATATCTTAAAAGCTCAATTTTTGATTCCATTCATTAGTGTGGTCACCATTAGCGACATCTGAAGATCCTTTATGCCAAGTGTAGCCCGACTAAATCTAGCCAAATAATCTTGCAAGGTCTCTTGGACAAATTGCATGAATCCAATGACAGTCTTTCTTTTTCTCTTGCTATTCAAGAAGTAACTTACGAAGCTCCTCGAGAACTCATCAAAAATCCTGATAGACCACCATGCCAGTGTATCCACCCATTTCTTGCCTCCTTTCTTAGTACCGAGGAGAAAGATCGCACATTACAGTATCCAGGGCGTCATACAACCTCATCATATCAATGAAAGTATGTAGATGATCAAGGGGATAACTTCATCTTACGCCTCTATCATTGGTTGTTTGAAACCTTTTGGTAGATGGACTACCATGATTCCTGGAACGAATGGGTCTTCCTCTAAAACCATCTGCCTCACCTATTTTTCCTCCTGCATCATCAATCTTCTAGGTCATCAATTCTTCCATCATGCATTCCAAGTTCACCATAGGATGTGAAACCTGTGGATGTGTAACTTCATGGGACCTTTGGTCTACGATCGTTTCCTGAATAACTGGTAGGGCAGCTGTTTGAACCTTCTTGGGCAGCTATACACGTGTATCTTGTGGTGAAACTCCTGGTGGACCATGGGATGGACCTGCCACTCTTTGTGTCTGAATTTTCAAGAGAGTCATCATTGCGTCCAGCTGGGTCTCCACCATGCTAAATCGACTCTGTGTTACATATTGACGTTGTAGCGGCGAATCTTGACCCCGAGCGACGGATTTCGACTCTGCAGTATTTCTGACTAAATGTGTATCATTCATAGTTTGTCTTTCTACGTAGCATCTATGTTCAGTGGTTTCCAACGAAATAGTTAAGATGTGACCCTCTAAATTCCTGAACGGAATATGGTGTCTTTTGCTACTCCGATGAACCTGCAAAAAAGAGGTTGGGGCTTCCTCCCCCGTTTTACCTCCGACGTGTGAATTAGTGATTATTTGTAAGTGAATGATCTTAAGAACAGTAAAAGAATACCTAGAAAAGTATTTTTTTTTTCATTTTTCAGGAGGGAAAAAAGAAGAGAAAAAGCCTATCGGTTAGCTTATAAGGTATTTATAAGTGCCTGGCATCGTGTAATTGCTAGGCGGGTTATCTATGGGTCTAATGCTGAACGCCGCTCAATAGATGGTTTCACCCACTTGCTAAGTGGTTAACCTCCATCTACAAATTAAATTGTGGACTCGGTAATAACCTTCAAACAATTTTAAATCAATTTCAAGGATGTCCGAGCGATTTGGGCACTATTGATCAGCCCAGCACAGCAGTAGTCGAGCCGACATAGCAGTAGTCAGGCTAGCATAGCGATAGTCGATCTATCATAGCGGTGGTCAAGCAAGCATAGTGACGATCAGGTTAGCATAGAGTTGAGCTATCATAGAGGTAGTCAAACAAGCATAGTGATGGTCAAGCTAGCATTACTGTGGTCTCCCTATTATAACAGATGTTATCTGATGCAGGAGTTTCTTTCATTTGATTGGCCATCGTTGTCCATTACTTGAACCATATAATATCAACAATAATATAAAACTGTGAAATGTATAAGAATAATATTCAAAATTACCTCGATACTTGTACTTTCTTGTGTGCTAACTCCAACTAGCATGCGAGCATCCTATTCAATTTTTGCTTAAAATTGAAGATAAATAAAAATTATAATTACTTTCGTATGTAAATTATAATTATTTAATAGATTTGAATAATCATATGTAATCGTGTACCTCTATTTTTTATGCTTGTTTCTTTCTTTTTTGTCTTCACACTTTTTCTTCTTAGAAACAAACTTTTCTACGTTGGAGACCTTTCTATTCTTAGGTGGATGCCCATGTCTTCGAATAGATAGAGGACTNCTGTGAAATGTATAAGAATAATATTCAAAATTACCTCGATACTTGTACTTTCTTGTGTGCTAACTCCAACTAGCATGCGAGCATCCTATTCAATTTTTGCTTAAAATTGAAGATAAATAAAAATTATAATTACTTTCGTATGTAAATTATAATTATTTAATAGATTTGAATAATCATATGTAATCGTGTACCTCTATTTTTTATGCTTGTTTCTTTCTTTTTTGTCTTCACACTTTTTCTTCTTAGAAACAAACTTTTCTACGTTGGAGACCTTTCTATTCTTAGGTGGATGCCCATGTCTTCGAATAGATAGAGGACTTCGAGTCCATTGCTTTCACCAGAAGCTGTACATAACTCACCGAAAGCATTATTAATTGGCAAAGAACAAATCTTCAAAGTCGATTCATTCTTACTTATTGTTGATTGAAATTCATCCATCATATTGCACAATAAAGCACCGTTCTTATCAGAACTGATAGCCAAGACATCAACATCATCTAATTTCTTTTGCAACTTGTGATAATGTTGAGCCTTAATGTCACATTTCCAATCATCATAAGTAACTTTCACCTTTGTGTGAGTTCTTTTTAAGGGTGTGTTTGTCTCCCATAATTGGGAGAAAAATAGAGTAATGAATAGTATTCTTTGGAGAATGTGTGGTTGAAAAGTAAAGTAACTTTATTGGTTTGTGTGCAGAATATTTTATTGGGTGAATGTGTGGTGGAAAATCTTACTGTAGCAAACAATTTTTTGGAATAATGGTAGACAAACAAGGGCTAAATAAATGAGCACATCTAACATTGATAAAAAAGAATAGCAAATCCTATGTCTTCGAATAGATAGAGGACTACGAGTCCATTGCTTTCACCAGAAGCTGTACATAACTCACCGAAAGCATTATTAATTGGCAAAGAACAACTCTTCAAAGTTGATTCATTCTTACTTATTGTTGATTGAAATTCATCCATCATATTGCACAATAAAGCACCGTTCTTATCAGAACTGACAGCCAGACATCAACATCATCTAATTTCTTTTGCAACTTGTGATAATGTTGAGCCTTAATGTCACATTTCCAATCATCATAAGTAACTTTCACCTTTGTGTGAATTCTTTTTAAGGGTGTGTTTGTCTCCTATTATTGGGAGAAAAATAGAGTAATGAATAATATTCTTTGGAGAATGTGTGGTTGAAAAGTAAAGTAACTTTATTGGTTTGTGTGCAGAATATTTTATTGGGCGTGTGGTAGAAAATCTTACTGTAGCAAACAATTTTTTGAAATAATGGTAGACAAATAGGGGCTAAATCTTTTCTCCTACGGGCCAAGATATATTTTTCTGAACTTTTTGCTTACCTAGTTTTAAAAGGACCGATAAAATAAACTCAAATAAGATCCCTCTAAATCCAAACAATTGACAAGCACATTTAACCTCCTTTTCATCTTCATGCAACAAACTGTGAAATGAGCTTATTTATGTCTATCTCTGGCCAACATATCCTCAACCACATCAAATAACCCATTTTTCTCATACACACAAGAAACTTCACAATATAATTTACATGATATCTCTTTTTGAAATTCTCTGAACTTCGAATTCTTGTACACAAATTGAAATTGCTTTCCTATTTCGTAATGTGTAACACATGGAATCGTTGTAGCAAAATATTGAAAATCTTCACGAGTTTCCTTTTCAATCTTTCTTCTTAAAGTATTATCATATTGCTCGACAAATTGTTTCAATGATATCTTTGAGTTTACGTAATCATCAAAGAATGCATTTATACTCTCACTTCATCATGTGGCTGACATGCCAACCCAAAATGTGTCCTTTACAAATGCAGGAATCCAGCGATGCCTACTTTATACAAATTACCAAACCACACATTTTCACAAATATTGAACTCACTAATGAAATGCTTCTATTTTCCTTCAAATTCTTCTTTCTCCAAAGATTCATAAACAACATTATGCAAGGCATTTTTTATTTTTCGTACATCTTATAGCCCCTTAACTTTTCTAGTACATTTTTCATTATATGCCAGACACCAACGATGAGGAATGTCAGGAAACACAATCTCAACCGCTTTCTGCATTGCTTTATCTTGATCTGTAATTATGGCACTTGATAAGCGTCCGGCACAAATGCTTGCCAAGTACGAAACAACCAAATGAATGTTGCAATGTCCTCATTCGATAGTAATCCACATCCAAATAAAATTGAGTGTCCATGGTGGTTCACACCCACAAAAAGTGCAAAATGCACGTCTTACTTATTTGTCAAGTAGGTTGTATCAAATGTAACCATATCGTCAATTCTTCATATGCTGCCATACTCCTTGCATCAACCAAAATAAGTTTCTAATTCGAGTATTTTCATCTACATCCATCATATAAAAGAACTTGAATTACTTGCTTGCATCTGAACAAAATAATTATAAATTGCTTCAGCATCTCCGATACCAAGTCTTAATCTTCTTCTCTTATCAATATAATTTCTATAATCTTTTCCAAAAAGAGGACGTTATCATGGTCCCTAGCTTCCACTACATATGATTGATAATTCTTTACCACACCAATTCAAGCTCGATCATTCAATTTAAGTTTTCTTTGAGCACCAATACTAATTTTCCTATTGCATGAGTAAAATCTTGATTTTTGTGGACTCAAACCATGATTGTGCTTAAGTATAATAGAATTAATCTTGCACTTTCCATCACTAAATACGGAAGCATTGATTTTAGCTTTGCACCGCTTTTTGACAATGGATTAGGATTGAGGCAATTTTGTTTTTGAGATCTCAAATTTCCTTCTCGAGAACATGAGATGTAAACAAATTTTAAACTCCCGTGATCATAACGATTGTCTTATAATTCCAAATCCTTCTTGTTTCCCATATTCTTTATAGCACTCAAAAATGTTGTCCAATGAATCAAAATACATTCCAACTTCAGGAGCATGCACTATCTCTTTAAAAATCAACTTATTGTTTACCTCACGTTCATCCACATATTCTTCATCACTCATATCCAATCAAGTTTATTTCTTAATAAGCATCTTGATCAATTTTAAATCTATAAAAATACAATAACGAGAAAAACAATTTAAAATTATATAGTTACAAACTACTGCAATTTACATTTTTACACGCATAAATTTGGAGCAATGAGGAATGGACATGATACTTTAATCTTCTCTTTTGATGCAATAATAAGAAGGCTAATTAAGAATTTGATTTCAGTGATTAAATGCATTTTTTCAGACGTGATCAAAATTTCCACAATTAATAAAGATCCCACAACTCATGGGAATCAAGAAGGCAAATTTGAGGGACGGTCATCTCTAGTTTGCAGCTTGAGTACAAATTTTTTGTTCATTGCAATAAATCAATTTTTTAACAGCTTTTTTCATGGTAAATAACTTCACAAACTAAAGGACCACACATAATTTTATCTTGATACAACAACAGATAACTGACACCAAATTCTTGTTGATTACACTGACGACCAATATTCTGCGGAGACATGCTTTTGGGCCAGGCTCAAAGCCATAGGAGGGCGACACATCACCCCCTGTCTCTTGGCCTGGCTTTGAGCTTGGCGAAGAAGGGTTTTCCATATTCTGTGGGTAGCAAGAATCCATCGATTTCAAAAGAGGTTGAGGTTTTTGGGAAGATGAAAGAAATGCTTTTAATTCGTGTAATTAAAGAGCAATGCTACGGAGAGATGCCATGAATAGCTTTACTCTTTACGCTTAGCTGACCATTTTAATTAAAATAGTAATGCTATTTATCCTCGTAATAAGAGAAAATCGATGATTTGAGAGACAACATCTCCTCCGCTATCCTCTCATACAAATTGAATGGTTCAGTCTCATTATTTCATTTAAATTTAAACTATCATCGTAATAATAAATATTATTATCATTATTCTAATTAGGTCACTCGATGAGAATATCATCTTTTCTTATATGCATCAAGCGCGCTGTGCTGTGCCCACTTCAGGCCAAGGAAAAAAATCCACTAACCCGATGCTTCTCATTTCCATTTCCTCTCTCCAAATGAAGCTAGCTGAGAGAAGAAATGCGATATTCCTCTCTCCCACCATTTCAATTTTCCTTCTCATCATAATTTCATTGGCACCGTATTCCACATTTAGCATCAGATTTCCAGATCAGATCTCCGAAATTTCAAAGGAGCCATCCAATCAGCCTTTGAAAACAGCCATTTTCGCCCTTGGCAGCTTCTGGAGGTCGGAGGCCGTCTTTGGATGCTTGGACGGCGTTGTACGAACCGCGGCCGGTTATGCCGGCGGATCAAAAGTGAATCCGGAGTACCGAAGCTTGGGAGATCACGCCGAGAGTGTGCAGGTTACTCATCTTATTTTACTTGTATCTGCGCAATAACCTGAGAATCTGTTCATTGTTCGCTATGTATATTTCATTTTAATTTTTGAAGAAGAAAATGAAATATTTCGTTAATTTGCTGCAAAATTGTAGTTATTTATAAATTGGTAAAATGAACGTTAACTAGTATTTATCATGATTAAGAATGGTTTTTGTGGCTAAGTTTCTGATTTCAATTGAAAATGCTGAACGAGAATGCAAGTTGGTGTGTAGTTCTGTGAACAGTAATTTCTAGTCGAATGAATTTGGTGTGTGAATTTTGTGATTTTTAACAAAGAGGAAACGCTGTGCGTTTATATTTTAAAGAAAAATAAAAAATGGTTTTGCTGCACTACGTAATCAAGAACGGTCAATTAAAGGTGAAATTGTATGATTCATTTAACTGCACATTGCTAAATAGCATTACTCTGTTAGCAATGGTTATATATTACTAAGTTTTATATCTTTGGGCGACAAAAACATAATTTCTGAAGGAATGGTTAATTCTTTTATCCACCTTCATAAATATTACTTGTCATTGTGTACTTTGCTAATTGGTTCTTGAAATGTTCATAAATACCATCTGAAACTTATCCTTGTAGATTTATTTTAAATTAAAATTTTCTTCTATAATAAATTAAGCTTTTAGATAAGATGGTTTAACCATGGGCAAAAGTCACAAGTTCTTCTCATGCTATTCAACTATAAAATTTATGTGCATTTAAGGCTTTGATGAACAGATAAATTTGCTTGCACGTGAGGAATTGGGAGTATTGAAGACATAATTTAAATAAATAATTTAGCTACTTCTATAGAAACTTAAGGTTTTAGATGGGGTGATTCAACAAGATGTGTTTTGTCCACAAATTATAAATGATACAGATCTTGTTAGGTCAGGAAAAAGGGGATGGGATCAAGAAGAGTCTCACATCTGAACTTAATCTGTCTGGCCAAATTTAGGGTGTGTTTTTTTTGGTATTGAAAATCTGCTGTTGAAGCACATAGAAACATGGCTTTAAAGATAGTTTATTCGATGTTCCAAATAAGAATATCTTAGCTAAACTTAGAATATGTTTGGATCCAATTAATATTATTTTATTAACATTTTGGATATGCACACTTTTAATTAAGTTAAATCAATTTTCCAAAATTAGTAGTGCTAGATACTCTAAAAAATTTGCTAACGTGCAGTTATGAGTAAATAACCACTAGTAGCTTGGTCATGGACCTTAGGACCCATAACAAACCTAGTTGCTGTAAGATTTTATGAACACGCACGTTCTTGTTCCCATCCACCAAATGCTTATTAATCATGTATCAACTTCACTATAGAAATATGTTTGTACTCTATTATATGAAAACTACATTTACTTAATATAGTTATTTTACTTTGTCCTTGACCTTTTAATTATTATGTATAGTAGTTTTATTCGAACTACTATGTACATAGATTTCACGATCACATTCATTTGGCTCATTTAAGAGGATATTTTGTCTGTCCATGAGATTTATTGAGTGATATATTCCAATAATATATCAAGGATTCCATTGATATCTCAAAGCAACTAATTATATATAGAATTGCATTTAAAGGATAAAAAATCTCATTCAATTATCCTTTTTGTTAACACGTGTTTCTTCTTTAAGGACACATTCATAACGCACGATACATCTACTTTCCATGAATTTATAAACAAAGACCCAAGTTGGATATTTCCCATTTTCAAATACACACCTATCTCAACAAGGTAGGACCAATAATAGTTTCATCCTATATTTTCTTGAAGTACTATATGAAAGGGATACTAAATTTATTTGTGAAAGTCAAGAACATATCAAAACATGGAAGATGCATGGCTTGCTTGGCTCTTCCATTTCTCAATAAATTTTCTGAAGCTTGATTGCCATTTCTTCTGGAACTGTGTGAAGCTTCCAACGCAGTTTCCTAGATAGCTAGTGATTAACATCTCCAGAGGATGTTTTACACCAAATTTGAATTGAGAAATAACACATTTGGAGACCGGTGGGACTATACACTTCAAAATTTTATTTGTAAGCCAGCTACATTGTGTTCTTCCTTCCCTCTATAGAAAAGCCAAATATATGATTTTAGTTTGTTCTTAAATGTTGTCTTAATATATATTGCACTGGATTTTCAAATGCATTGATATTTGTATTACAATAAGAAACGTGACAAGTAATTTATTATGCCTTGTCTAATTTATGTTTTTTGTTGAGTTCTCATGAAATCTTTGTTCTTGCATGGTCTATTCAGCAGAGTTTGTGAGGAATTTTACACACCTATTTCCTGCAATGGAACAATAACCAGATACATTTTATTATCTAGTGTAAACATTAGTCTCAATTGGGCTTCTATAAGTCATGCCATGAAAGGACTTAGGGTCCTCTCGTGGAGCTTTTTTATTTTTGGTTTGTAATAAACTCTTGTTTAAAATTTTTTATAACACTCAAAAGAGTTATTAAATGCAAAAACTGCAGAGTCACCAAGGCCTCCCTGGGCTTAAGTACAAAACACAGGATGAGAGGTAAACACATTGAGGTGAAACACAGAATGTCTATAAATGCATAGGTTTTGACAAATTCAGCAGAATAACAATCTCTTAGATTAACCAAAGATAAAGGAATTATATCATGCCTTCTCTTTCGCTTTGGTTTTTAAGTCTCAATCTCATACAAGCACAGACTTCAGTGAAGTCCTGTGCCTCGAACAGAAAAAAGCTCAAGAAATGCACCTCGCCACATTGTGTCTAATTGAAATTTTAACAGCTAGTAAGCACTTAACCAAAAAAAAAAAAAATAAATAAATAAATCAACTATTTTGAGTGGTCGATGCATTAAAAATTGTATAGAAAGTTATGATTTTCTTCAAAACAAACTATTTGCGATATTATTAGAAGGTTATCATAAAAGCTAAGCTATTGTTCTTCACAGAAGACATATCAGCGTATGCGGGTAAAAATGACCTAGGTCATCTGAGGCGATTACCATTCTCTGATAAATGATGGTGTAGCTGAACTTGCATTACACGAGTCTAGTTAACCTATGTCTGCGAGGCTGTCAACAGTGTCTGCGGAAGAACTGGAATAGGGTATCGTGGAATCGTGTCTTCTGTTTATATGTGGACATAGTTGTTTGAATGCCTTTATTGCCTACAATAGAAGCTGTGCCCACCTCAGCACTCTATATTGCAGCAGTGAACTGTTGTGTAACCTGAAATTTCATTTAAGGACATAGTTATGTTCTTGTAGGATATCGTTTTTTCCCTGCAAATATGTTTTGGACAATGTTATGCATATATAGTATGATGTTGTCTCATTTTGTTATGCAGATTGAATATGATCCCAGGAGTATTAACTTTAGACAACTATTGGAGGTGTTCTGGACTAGTCATGATTCTAGGCAAGTATTTGGGCAAGGGCCCGACGTGGGGAATCAATACAGGTGCTGGTTATCTACAGTAGTTCTTGAATTAAAGTGCACATGTACTCGAAATGAAAGCTGAAATTCATGCTTGCAAAGTAAATCGTTTTACCTGGATCAGGTCTATAATATTTACTAATGGAACTGAAGAGTCTGGGTTGGCTGCTCAGAGTAAAGAAAGGGAGCAAACAAGGTCAAAGATCAGTGTGGTGACCACACAAATTCAACAGCTGGGAACATTTTACCCTGCAGAGCCCGAACATCAGGTTTGGTATCTCTTATACCTTCATTTGAAACATCTTACAACTATTATGGTCACGATTCAAAGTTCAATGGATTGGTATTACTTTAAAAGAGATTAAAGTTGACTTTTTATGTGATGAAGTGATAACTGTAGTATATATCATATCAAAAGTTCTTCCTGCACCTTATCTGAAAGCTTCCTTTTAAGCATGTTATTCATTAATGTGGCATGTGCCTTATTATTTGTTATTCAGACTGTGATGCATTTTCTACTTGCAAGAACCAACCCGAACCAGCCATTTTCGTCTGGCTCTGGTTTTGGCAAAAAGGCCCTCCCAGTCCTACCCTTGAAGGTCAAAGTATCTTACTATTTTTCAGGATAATAACGGGAGTGACAAACTCTTTTATGTTGATCTCCAGAAATTTGAGCTCAAACGGAATCCATTCCTTCTTCAGTTGATTGGGAACTTGCCTGCAGAAGAGCTCGAGAGATATAGCCTTGCAGCAAAACTTAATGGATATGCAGCTGAGCTTTGCCCACCAAGAATGCAAATGCATATTGATGCCAAGATCAATGACATTTTAAGGAAAGGTTGGCCCATTCTAAGAGAGGTGTAATTTTACATTTTGAATGTTCAACTTGATACAATATCCAATTCTGGCTCTCTTTTTTTGGCATTAATTCACACCAATATCTGAAAATCTCACAATATCCTCTGTTGGCTCAATGGCTGAAGATTGGCTTGTCAGAAACCGAGCTTTCTTGATGGGATCATGGAAGTGTTATTTCTTGTACAATATTCAAAATTGAATTGAAGCCGGTTTCACTGGAACATGTATTCTGTCAAAAAAATAACCCTTGGGAATTTTTTTCGTAGTGTGAACACTTTGGTTATGCAGTAATGCTGTGTTCATACCATGGATAAATTTTAGCTTCTGTCTTCTTTAGGGCGTGTTCGGTAGAGATTAAAATCAGATTAAAATTGAAAAACTAATCGTTATTGTTAACTTTTATTAGACGTATAAAATATGCGACTAAAATTAATTATTGAGTTTGATTAAGGGCGTGTTCGGTAGAGATTAAAATCAGATTAAAATTGAAAAACTAATCGTTATTGTTAACTTTTATTAGACGAGTGGGACCCAATAACAGTTATATTTTTAATTTTAATTGACTTTTAATCTCTACCGAACAAGCACTTAATACTTTTCAATTCCAAATTTTTTTTTTATTTAGTATACTAAATATTAATTACTATGAAATATTATAATTTATCATTTCAATATGTATAATATGGGTTTAAGAAAATAATTGATTTTTGAACTTATGTGTGTTCCAAATCCATCTTTAGTAGTTGGTGACTTATAAGTCACATATGAATATCAAACATTTTTGTTATTAATGAGCAATGGATGTACAGAAATTCCGTTGGGATGGTAGATTTGAAACAACACTGAGTCCAAGAATAAATTAAACAATTCGAACACTGGGCATAAAGCAAACAATCAATCCACCATTGAACATAGAAATTAAAAGCAAACGGAGATGCAAGCTACCTTATTCCTCTCGCAAGGAATAAAGTAACACAAACCACACCCTGTATCTAGCATAAAAAACAATTTCACCTAGAATAACATATGGAACAAAGTTGAAATCCTTCTTGAGGCATGGGAATCAATCTCCACTACATTGATGTTGAACCAGCACAAATTGTTTAATTCCGAAGTGCAATTAATAAAGTAAATATCTAAGTTCACATATCGTCCCACGGAAATTACTATTTACTATCAATTTTTTATCTTAACCAACTCCAATCTAAACTCTAGATTTAGAATTGGCTTTTGGAGCGTAGAAGTCTAATTTGGGGTTTTCGTTTAAAAATACATCTCAGTGAATTTTGAAAATATGGGTAAATCCGTCTTGTCATCATTATCGGTGGTGTCATTGTATTCAATTGCTATAGATAAACTCATTTTTTGCCATAAGGTTCCACATAGGTACAATTCTACTGATTTTGTTAATGGTTTAAATGCAGTTAAGGGTGTTGATCCTAGCCAAAATCCTTCTTTTGATGTATTCGATGTGATTCTGTTACAGAAAGTCTTGTTTGGTGATCATTAGATCACTTTTGCCCCTAGTTGGGATAGCAGAGGTGGAGAATATTTTCAGTTTGAATTGTTGATGGAGAAGTTCGTTTGCGTTTTTCAATGAAGAGTTCAACTTTATTTTTTGCAGCGGAATTTGTTTCTAGGTGGAGAATTTTTTTAAGTTTTGTTCATTACAGTAGATTTGTGTCAATGTGGAGATTGTTAGAATTTGAGTGTGAGTCAAATTAGTTGTTGAACATAATTGAGAGTTCTAATTAAAGTACACATTAAGAAAAATTCTATTTCGAATTGAATCCTATTCAAATTTACTTGACAAATTTTAATTGAAATTCTATTTGGAAGTCCATTGAAAGTAAGAATTTGTGTTGGACCCGAAGAAGACACTAGATGAAGAAAATCAACATTTTTGGATTAAAGGAACCGACGCCTTGTTGTGGCACCAATTTTGGCCCGGCATTGACTGTTTCGGCCCTATGCATTTTTCTGTCTTTTTTCATTTTTGACTACGTTTTTGACATTTTACTTCAACTACAATTCTACTATGAGGGTTTAATGTCTCATATTTGTTCCCTATATATATTTAGTTCTTCATTGTATTTTAGATAGAAGTTGGAAAAAGTTAGACAAATCATAAACACATAATCTTTGTATTTTTTCTCCATATTATAATATTATCTCGATTCTCTACAAAATATATTATTCTTATGTTATTGTAATCAATTATTTCATATTTCACTTAATCTTTTATTTTCTCACAACAAACTGATATAAGAGCATTTCAGTTTCAATAACAGTTTTGCCCAGTCTCTTGGTGCTCCTCTTTAGTGATGTTCGATTCTAGCCTCAGTACTAGGTTTCACGGGGTGTCTTTCTTCGGCACAAAAAGGGATACCGTGCGGCAGTAGTATGCTCCGCTAGACTACCTTCCGCCTTCTCTTGGTCGTTTCCGGACGAAAGAAAATTTGATTACAATTTGTAGAAAGCTTACAATATAAAATTGAGATGCATTGAAAGTAA
>CAIGRK010358542.1:0-19885 GCA_903798315.1 Fraxinus greggii | reverse complement strand
AGAAGAGGAGGAACGAGAGTGAATTTGATAGTGATGATTTTGATTTTCCGAGTAGGGGGGGTAGGGGGGGCCGTGGGTGGGAGAAGCCAGTTTCTAGGCGAAGAGGGGGATATGGTGGTGGATTGGAGGAGAACCGAAATGGCGGTAGGTCATTTGATAGGCGAACTGGGGCCCGCAATTCAAGCGAGTCCTTGAGGAGAGGAAAGTTTGGCAGTGAATTAGAGACAAAGAACGAAAGGAACAGCGGTATGACTACCCGGGGAAATGATTGGGATTCGGTTAGGTCATTTGATAGGCAAGGTGGAACCCGCAATTCAAGCGAGTCCTCCAGGAAAGGGAAGTTTGGCAGTGAATTCGATAGAAAGAATGAGAGGAATGGCGGTATTACTAGCCGGGGAAAGGGTTGGGGTTCGGTTGAGAGGTTTCCAGGGCGAGAATTTGGAAAGGGGAATGACAGTAGAGAGAAAAGGAGAGGTGCTAGAGGGTCTGAAATGGGTTATGGGAAGGATAGAGGTGGTGGCGTGGGAATGGAGAGAGAAGGGAAGAGAGTACCACAAAGAGGTTTGGTGGTTACAGATGAGGAAGAAGAGGTCGAGGGCTATAGGAGTTTCAAAGAGTTGATTGATAGCGATGAAGTTGACGATGAGGATGAAGATGAGAGCGAGGAGGAAGACAATATTGTTGATGACTTGTTTGAGAAGGAAAAAGTTTTGTCTCAATCACCCCCAAGCTCGTCTGGGGGAAGTGATACCTACCTTAGTGAAAGCAGGTAACATGTTAGCATTTGATCAATTACTTTTCATTTTTTCTGCATGTAAAATGAGAAAGGAGGAGAATGTTCTGTCTCATGACAGAAGATAGATGTCTTTTACTGATTATACGATCAAATAATCAACAATGGGCGAGATGGGATCTTGTAGTGTGAATAAACCATTTGATTTAGTTTAAAAGCACTGATGACAACAGTAATGACATAAAGTACGTGGCTGAAGAGATGCCAATCTAGCATGCTTTTCAGTGATCCTTTAAATTCATCTTTGACCTTTAATAGAACATCCAGTGAATAAATTTTGCATTTGAGCTTCGTTATTAAGCTTTGTGCAGTTGACTTTTCCTNAATCAACAATGGGCGAGATGGGATCTTGTAGTGTGAATAAACCATTTGATTTAGTTTAAAAGCACTGATGACAACAGTAATGACATAAAGTACGTGGCTGAAGAGATGCCAATCTAGCATGCTTTTCAGTGATCCTTTAAATTCATCTTTGACCTTTAATAGAACATCCAGTGAATAAATTTTGCATTTGAGCTTCGTTATTAAGCTTTGTGCAGTTGACTTTTCCTGTGTTAATTTAGTTTTTAGGGCTTTTATATCTCCATCCTTGCCCATAGATTTCTTAAATAGTAATACGTGTATGCCTCACAGGTTTGATCAATGTTCCATCTCTCCATTGTCGCTGAAAGGACTTAAAGATGTCGGATATGAAAAGATGACTGTGGTACAGGAGGCAACTCTTCCTGTAATTCTGAAAGGTCTGAGCATAATCTAGAAGCTTAAAAGAGAAAATTAGCTACGATTTTGTTCTTTTTAATTGTCAGAATGAAGTCAAAATTACAAATAGATGAAAACTCTGTGTGTCCTAGAAATTTTTTAAAACAGCAATTCTAGTTTCTTTTGTTCTTATCAGGATTAGTACTCAATGTACTGATTTGTACTCTATGTAGTTCATTGATTGTTTGGATCATGAAGTAACTTCTACTGATTTGATATGTAAGAGAGCAACGTGAATGGAATTTTTATCTTACAGTTGCCAGATTCGTCTTGTAGATTTGGCATTCTTGTGTTTTGACTTGTGTACCATATCAAATGGTCTCAGATGATATTATTTAGAAGATCCCTTTTTTTAACCACAACTCATTTTTTCTCTTTCTGAACTGTTATAATTCACACCTTCGTGAAGAATAAATTTGATTTGTCAATTTGTCTTTTTAGGTAAGGATGTGATGGCCAAGGCAAGAACTGGCACCGGAAAGACAGTAGCATTTTTGGTAAGATATTTTTTTCTTTTATATAATGATTAGGGCTTTTTGACACAAGGATTATGTATTTTGTCTGCAGATCCCAAATTTGGGGAACGGATACATGCTTTCTTTTTAAATATACTACACTAGTGCTAATATCTGTTGTCTTTGCATCCCTTTGGATTTTCCTCTCTTTGTAATGTCTTTTATCATATATTAGCTATGCAATGAAGAAGGAAAGGGAATATATATGCTAGGAACCAAAGTTGAATTATGGATGTAATAAATCATAAGCATTGCCCATCTTCTTTTCTGTTGGTTTTAGCCTCTAGTTTGTAAGGAACATTATGGGATGAGAACTGGAGAACAATAGAAAGAAATTGTCAATAGATTTAGATCTTTGGAGTATGTAAGACATGGTGAATCTTTGATCGGACTTATGTTTGAGATCTCAATTTCAGCTTCCTGCGATTGAAGTTGTTGTAAAATTACCACCTGTTGATCGTGATCAAAAGCGAACTCCAATTCTTGTGCTTGTCATTTGCCCAACTCGTGAGCTTGCAAGTCAAGCTGCTGCAGAGGCCAACAACCTGTTGAAGTATCATCCTTCTATTGGTGTTCAAGTTGTTATAGGAGGCACAAGGCTTACACTAGAACAGAAACGAATGCAAGCTAACCCATGCCAGGTATCATTGCTTGAGTTTTCTTAGTGATGGGTAAACTATACATCTATGTCATGGTTCTAGATCTTCTATGATGCAGAGTACAGACTGGGATTCTCAGTGTGACACGATCACTTGTTTAAAAATCAGATAAAAAAAGTCTGATTAACCTTTTTGTTTTGATACCAATGATTTGAGTTCCAACTCTTTGCTTTCTATCTATTCTTAGTTTTAGAACCTCCATACCCTCCCTCCCTGACACAGAAGGCAGTAGATTCAGAATGCTGCATGCCTATCACCTCTTATGCTCGACAGGGAATATCTTGATTTTCTTATTAAATGCTAAATGTATTTTCATATTGAAAATTCAGATTCTTGTGGCTACACCTGGAAGGCTAAAAGATCATATTGAGAATACAGCTGGATTTGCTACTCGGCTGATGGGTGTCAAAGTCTTGGTCCTTGATGAAGCTGATCATCTGTTAGACATGGGTTTCCGCAGAGATATTGAGAAAATCATAGCTGCTGTTCCAAAACAGCGTCAGACGCTTTTATTTTCTGCCACAATTCCACAAGAGGTAGTTTCCATTATATTATGATGCAACACCTCATGTAAAATTTGTGAAATTATGAATGCTGTTTGTATTGCAGGTTCGTCAAATTTGTCATATTGCTTTGAAAAGAGACCATGAGTTCATCAATACTGTACAGGAAGGAAGTGAGGAGACACATGCAAAGGTACTGCTGTATTTGAAATCCATTTTGTCATCTAATTTTCTTTTTGATTTTCTTTTAGTTGCACTCACATTGTTCGCCATGATATGAAAATCTTTCAGGTCAGACAGATGCATCTGGTTGCTCCTTTGGACAAGCACTTTTCAATTCTCTATTCTCTGCTGAAAGATCATATTGCGGATGATGTTAATTACAAAGTATTATATTCCAAACCCTAATAGTAGATATGTTTATGGTAGCCTTTATGTGAAAACATGTATATAGTATGTGGTTACTGCTGAAAGCAAATAGAGTTATTTAAAGCAATAAAAAAAGAGGGACTGCAAAAGATAGAAATTGGATAAGTCTAACCAGTTTAGATGGTTTCCTCTGACAATGACACAAATTCTTCTTACCAGTTGATGTCAATCTTTCTGTGAGACTCTTTACTGTGTCTGTCTGTGGTTATTGGTATTGTTTTTTGACTCGAGGAATGCATTTCTATATCCACTTGACCCACATGCTTATGCTTGTGTATTACAGATTCTTGTTTTTTGCACAACTGCAATGGTCACGAGACTTGTTGCTGAACTTCTTAATGAGCTTAACATGAATGTCCGGGAAATTCATTCTCGAAAACCGCAAAGTTACAGAACTAGAGTTTCAGATGAATTCCGGAAGTCAAAAGGTCTCATTCTCGTTACATCTGATGTATCTGCACGTGGAGTGGATTATCCAGATGTTACTCTTGTTGTACAGGTAAATATATTATTTGAATCTTCTTTTAGAATGAACTTACCTACATCCCTTTTCACCCAATCCTTACCCCTGGGTTCTCTTGACATAACTAAAATAATGATAATAATAATAAAATTGAGGTGTTTGTGTGATGTTAAAGGGTGTTGAAATCTTGGACCCAGCGATTGCACAAAAAGGCTACATTAGAGTTTTAGGGCGTGTTTGAGCCACATTATTTTGGAAGAATGTATTCTGGAATAGTAGATTGATGGAGAATATGTGGTTGAAAAAGAAGAAAAAATTATTGATGTGATGGAAAATATTATTATATTGAAAGATGTGTTGTTGAAAATGAGTAGAAGAATGAAAATGAAAATTTTAATGTGTACCAAACAGGGCTTTATTGAAATTTATCANATTTTTGTGGAGAGAATGCATTTTTTTGGTTGATATGATTGGAAGTATATGGTTGAAAAAGAAGGAAAAATTATTGATGTGATGGAAAATATTATTATATTGAAAGATGTGTTGTTGAAAATGAGTAGAAGAATGAAAATGAAAATTTTAATGTGTACCAAACAGGGCTTTATTGAAATTTATCAATAGAACTGTACCCATGCATGATGTATGGGCAGCCTTGATTGATATTACTATTATTGCTACTGTAGATTGGGGTGCCAGCTGATAGACAGCAATACATACATCGACTGGGAAGAACGGGACGTAAAGGTAAAGAAGGGCAAGGCATATTGTTGTTGGCACCTTGGGAAGAATTCTTTTTGTCTACTATCAAGGACTTACCGTTGACAAAGGCACCCGAACCGCTAGTAGATCCAGAGACGAGAAAGAAGGTGAGTATTGAATAAAATGTGGCCATGCAAATAGTTAAGTTCTTTTCCAATAATTATAAGCTGATCACTTCATGCAAAAGGTGGCATGAGCATATTTTAATTGGAGAATTTGTCAAATCAAAATCTGCTTTTAGACTTGTTTGGATAATTTTTTTAATCTGTTTTGTCCTTCTAGAAGAGTTTTTAGAGGAAATTGGTCCAGGGTGATTTTCTCAAGAAGCTCTCCTACAAGAAGTAGAAGCCCTATCCCACGGGCCATTAGTCCCAAACCGATTTTGATTCATAAATATGTCTTGTTCAATAAAAGCTGCAGTTACTTTCTTGAAGTTATGTTGTATGTACAGTGAAATCTGAAGGCAAAAATATTGTGGTATGCACAGGTCGAACGTGCACTATCCCACGTAGAGATGAAGAACAAAGAAGCAGCGTACCAGGCATGGCTTGGATATTACAATTCCAATAAGAATGTGGGTCGAGACAAGTACAGACTTGTTGAGCTTGTGAATGAGTTCAGTCGAACCATGGGGCTCGACAATCCTCCAGCCATTCCTAAGCTAGTCCTTGGCAAAATGGGCCTTAGGAATATCCCTGGCCTGCGTTCTAGGTAGATTATGAATTTATGTTTGTTTTCCCTACAATTTTGATTTTTTCGAGTAGTATTATATTTTTACTTGGATACAAATGTAATGATTTTTTCTTAGTCACATCAAATACATTTCGATTGATTGACAATTTTGATTTAAAACAAAATCAAAATTCACCTAACATTTCTAGCAGAAATATGGTTTGGATCTTTTTCTATGAAATCCATTCCAAGTGTTTTAATGATTTTTTCTTCCAAGTGTTTTGCTTTTTTTTCATTGTGAAGGTTTTGTTTGCTAATAAGCTCGTCAAAAATTATTTTTAATCACATTTAATTGAATTCACGATTTTTATTTACTTTTTAACCATTCGGGATATTCATATTTACTATTCACATATTCTTTAATCTTTTCTATTTATTTATTAACCAAATGCGTTTATAAACACTTCCTAAACATGCTTCAAGTGCTTTTTATTGTGAAGTTTGTGTTGAATAGCTAGTCAAAATTTATTTTTAATCACATTTAATTAAACTTATAATTCTTATCTACTTTTTACTATACATTCTATACATTTTGTGGGATTTATAAGTACTATCCACATATTCTTTATTCTTTACTATTTAGTTATAAACCAAACATTCTTATAAACACTTCCTAAACATGCTTTAAGTGCTTCCTATCATAAAGTTTTTGTTTGTTAAGAAGCTAATCGAAAATTATTTTCAATCACATTCAATTGAACTTACCATTTTTATCTGCTTTGTTAATATACATTTCATGGAATTTGAACTTATCATATTTTACCACCAGTCCTAGATTAGCATTAAATGTAAATATTTATTCCAAATTAATAATCAACTTCAAAACTTATTTTCCCTTCAGTGCCTAACATCTCAAAATTATCAAAAAATGCCTAAATCAAATCCTTAACATCCATCATTCTCAGTTTCCCTATTTAATTTGTATATTTACAATAATACCAATTCAGCCCGTCTTCCTGATGATCCATTCATTTAGTGAAAAAAAGGGCAAACATTAAGTAGATTATAGATTTGTCTAAATTCGTGTTTCGCATTCATTCTGCTAGTGTGTTAAGCCTCCTAACCAAGATTCAACATAGCATTAATACAAAGGGATTCTGTAGTACAAAACTATGGCTTAAGTAAAAAATTTCTACCTTAAAAGACTAATTCCAGCATTGAAGACTTTCTACTCCAATGAAATTAGAATATTTTAACCCTTATTAAGGAAAGGGCCAATAAAAACACCGAAAATCTAAATGAGTCCTACACCCTTCTTCCTATTGTGGTTAGAAATTGACTAGCAATTGTACATACGAAGTACTATGTTAAAAAGTTGACATATAACAAACAGCTGTTACAGGATGATCATTATGTTCTTTTCTACCACCATCATTTTCTTCCTGGTTCACCGAACAAACTTTGACTGATGGATCCTTAAGGCCATTGATCTTGGTAATTTATCAAACTCTCCTGTTAAGAAGATGCACCGTCACAAAATATATTGGTGAAAATTTGCTGTGAAACAATAAAATGATCTGCAGCTACAATAAAATACAGACACTACAAAACAAGCACGTCATGAAAAAAGCTAGCTAGTAGGAGTAATTAATTGCATACAAGTATTGTAATTCCTGAGCAACTTGTACCTAGCCAATCAGCACAAAGCAGTCATAGCAATATTAGATCGGTAAGAGCATAATAATTAATGACCAGCTCTATTTTCAAAATGTAAAATAAAATAAAGGACCGGCAGAGGAAAAAAGTGACAGAAGAAATATCACTCAGAAAAGTGGAAGGACATTTTAATCATATGGGACCTTATATCAGGAATACTTACAATTCTTGTACTATGCTACATCTAGTGCATTGTCCTAAGAATTCGTGTATTGGGCTTCAAGCCCTTCAGTCAGGTTTCCTTTCGTCCTTTGTGTTGTCAGGTTTTGTTGCCCATGGAAGGTTGGATCTTCCTCCTCCCTAAGGTGTACTTTAGCTTCGAATCCATGGTAGGTCAGGCATATCTCCCTACCTATGGCGTTTAATTTTATTTGCTTCTAATAAAAACTCCAAAGTCATGTCATTTGATTAAAACCAAGGAAACAAAAAAAATCCCACTCTGATCAGCGTTCAAGCTGTGATACAAATGTGGCCCCCGACCAGCTCATCCAGTCACCTACACCTATAAGCGATTCACCTAAATACATATACTGTGAAAAATTACACCTGTATGTGTTATTTATCTGGAGAGAGTATGTTTTCTAATTATCAGTTCGTCCATGTTATTAGGATTAGCTAAAGCAACAAATTTGCAAAGCCAGGACAACTATAGACTAAACATCTGACTTAACACGATCAGTTACCTGCTGACTTGACCAAACTGAGTAGGTCCATTTTCTTGAATGATTATATAAATAGTCAAAGCATCATTCTTACCTCTGATGATGAGGAGAGGATGGTCGATCTGGTGAAGAACGTTGCCCAGAGTCCCCATGAAATCTATGTTCCTCAAATGTCCTTCCTCGACTTCCCTCTCTTGGCTGTGATTGTTCACTAGTACCTGAAAAACCTCCACTGCCCAGAGACCCAAATTCGAGCTGTTCACCATAAGAACCATAAGTAGTGTTGCGGTCAAAAGGATAAAGCATCATGACCGGTGGGACGGAAGGTCCATTAGAAGACACTCCACTGGGGTTCATCACCGGAAAAGAATGAATGCCATGTGCCATATTAGGACCATTTTGGCTAGAATTCAAGTGCAATGGACCATTCTGGGATTGGTAAGAAGGGACAGACCATGATCGGTCAGCTCGATTCTCACTGGAAGCCACCCCGTCCATTCTCGAGTTTGATTTATCAGTTTGGCTGCGATTGTGGCTTCGTGCTGCAGATCGTGATTTTGAATTAGCATTCCAGTTAGCCTCTCTGTCACCGTAGTTATTGTTCCTATCATAGTTGTAATTCCCCCTTCTAGTGCCAGAAGAGTGTCGCTCTCTTACAGAAGCCTTCTGAAGCAATGAAGTTTAAAACAATCAAAAGTAACTACTGAAGTGGGCAGTGCCCTTAAAGCAAAATGTAAACCGGTTACTAAGAGAAAATTAGAGAACCAGACAAGAAGCGCAAGACAAAAGAAGCTAAGTATACAGTCAAAGCAAACTAATACACAGTTGAAAGAATATATTTTTCTAAATTTCAGAGGCCAGTTCCATCCCCATGCGCAAAAGTTAATCTAAACCCTGGCATCACAGTAAAAATGATGAAATCATTCCACAAAGCCGTCCATGCCAGTACTCATGGCAAGAGGACCTGATACAAGGCTCATTAATTTAGAACTCACTATTCCTGATAACATACAAAATTAGGACATGTTTCATATCAAAAAACAAACACGCGTTCCTTTTTTTTTTTTCTCCCTACAAATTTGGATTGCAAAATTGTTCTGCGTTACAGCCAACCCTCTCAATCATTAACGGAAAAATGAACATGTTATCAGTTATTAAAGGTGATAATTTTAAAATCATTAGCACTTGTATCGATGAAATCATCTTTACATCCAAATATGGCACAAGAAGATGACAATCAATAGACAAATGTTTTGGTTCTTACACCCACAAACACAATAAGAGAACAAACGTCAAGTACACATGCTGCACTTTCACTTAAAATCTTCGTCTTTATAGATCAACAAGAAAACCAAGTACTTGATAATAATTATCTTTTGGGTCCCAAAAATACACATTTAAGTTTCACTTAGCCCCTATTTGGGCTCCATTTTAATTTTAATAAATTTTCTCTTTCTTCTTTTCAACCACACATTTTTCAATAAAATAATATTACACGTAAATCCAAAACTTTTTCTTCATTTTTAACCACACATTTTCCCAAAAAATTACTATTCCAAAATACATTCTTCCCAAGATCTCATTAAAATGGAGCCCAAACAAGGGCTTAAGTAGAAATGGCTCCTAATGACCTTTTGAACTACAGTTGGTTACAAACTAATTTGTGTATGCTCATTAAGGCCATATAGAAAAGATATGAAATCATCGCCTCTCGCCTAAGTATCAAGCTTGGAAGGTGCTTGATATGCATTCCATTATGAAAGTTGTGCTGAGAGAGGATAACAGGAGAGCTTCCAAAGGTGTTAAGACTTCTTGCTTGAAAGGTAAAAGTAGTTCCCTACTTTAGTACTTCTGGAGCTTGCAGTCCTTCCTACTACAACAGATTAGGATGGATTTTTATGAAGCTCAATGCAGTTTTATTTGCTTAGCATACACTTGTATACGTTCTCCTTTTTCTTGTAGAGAGAAATTGAAGTAACAACCATTTGTGTGCATTGGGGAGTGGAATACTAAGTGCAGGTTTGGCTAAGCAACATAAGATAAAAATAATTTAAAGTCACAGTAGGACTTCCCAAAAAGGAAAATAAGATCTGAAAAATGTTATAGCCAACATGTAACTAAACAAGTATGATAAATCATCTTACAGGATTCGGCAGGTAAGTCCCAGTCCCGCTACGATATCTTGGCATATCATCTATGTATCTTGGATGAACATATGGAGATCTACTGGAAACAGACTGAAGGGGAGCAACCGGAACTAGACGTTGGCCATAACTCGCTAGCTGAGTGAAATGATTCGTGTTAGCTGAAAGTGGTCTTCCAGGATTATCATATGGGAAATGACCCTGCAGATAAACTGGTGGGACCATTACAGGTGAAGGATATATTATAGGTCCATGGGGGCGTGGATTTTGGCAGAACCTTCCAAATTGCAAATTTTGCCAATGGCTGGCAAAGTCACTGTTGAGAATATCAAATTTTTGCACATTAGATGTCTCAATAGTAGTTGTCCCCCTCAAGGAACTAGAANGCAGATAAACTGGTGGGACCATTACAGGTGAAGGATATATTATAGGTCCATGGGGGCGTGGATTTTGGCAGAACCTTCCAAATTGCAAATTTTGCCAATGGCTGGCAAAGTCACTGTTGAGAATATCAAATTTTTGCACATTAGATGTCTCAATAGTAGTTGCCCCCCTCAAGGAACTAGAAGAATTTAAATCCTCAGACTGGTCGAAGCTCTGAGGACTATAGTTCTGACCAGAGTCACTGTTATCCAAGCTTTCATCACCTCCAAAATGGTCCGTTGATTGATCAGAGATTCCTGTTTCAGGAGGAATATTGTATACTGGAAGCATTACAAATGGGATTGGAGGCCCAGTAGGATAAAATGCAACAAGCCCATTGTTATCCATCATCCTCTGTCTAGAACCAGGAGCTATCAGCATTGGGGCAGCAGGGATCAATGAGTCTGATCCACTCGTTTGAGCAACTTCAAAGCCAGGGACAGGATGCCTTGGGACATGCAAAGATGCAACAGATTGAGAAACAGGATTTTGTTCTGCCATATCAGTCCCCACATTTGATAGTGCAATCCATTCCTGATCATAATCTTCAGCTTGATTTGTTATATGTTCAGACATAATTTTGCCTTTCCCATGGTCAATAACCGGATCAGCAGCAATTATTTTCTTTCCCCGTCTTTCATTTGTCGACTTTGGGTTCTTTACTGATGGTCCATCCCAGGAACCCTCTGAAGAAGCTCTACTTCTCAAAGAACCACTGCGAGTAGCAGAAGGGAACCTTGAAGCTGCAGGTCTTTCTTCCCCGTAAGCCTTGCTACCTCTGATATCGTGAAATGGGATATTATTACTATCCTCCCTCATTGATCCATGTTTTTCTTTGGTATGTTTACTAGTTGTTCGAAATGGAGGGATGTATTTCAAACTAGATGATCTAGCCTGTGGTTTATCATCGGACTGCATCATTTCAAAACTTCCATTATCAGGGTCGTAGCCACTAGTGGAGCCAACATCTTGCTCCTGCAAAAATTCATTGTCTGCTTCCATGGGGTTCATTCCCACAGCATCAAAGTTTTCATTACTTTGCTCCAGTGCATCTTCAGAACGTGACCCGTGGTCGATGCTTGGGAAATAATGAGTGAACGGGGGTGAAACAAGACCATGAGGAAATTGCAAATTTGGAAAAGAAGGATCAAATACAGGAATATTTGTAGGAAGCAATCCTGGTAGATTCTGTTGACCATATCCCATTGAAGCTAACAAGGATGGTGAGATCGGGAAAGGCATTTGACCAGATGATAAGTTGAATGGTAAGTGAAGCTGACCGTTAAAGCCATGAAGCGAAGCAGATGCCATCATGTTGACAAAATCTTGTTCTTCCTGGTGCATCCCCCGGGTTCCAGAGGTTGAGGAAAGATCTTCATTTGATGCATCCAAACCAGAGTCTCTTTGATAGCTATGTGAACTACTATTAGAGTCGGCAGCAGTGTCTAGACTTTGACGGGATGGGATTTGCCTAGCGGGTTGAGTATTGTAAACTGAGGATTGACTGTTATTGCAAGCTAAACCTTCAGATCCATGGTTCTTCCTCCTGTTACTACTATCAGGCCTTACAGAAGTAGCATGTACTTTTGCACTTTCAGTCGAAATATTATGCCGTACTTGAGATGAAACATCACTATACGTATCAGTAAGCTCTGGGCTTGAGCGTGTTCTGGCAAAAAGGAACTTTCCCTGGAAGTCATTCACCAAAAGATCAGGTTTCAGATCTCTCTGACCTCTCTCCTTATTCACAACCTGATTGGAAGTAGTATCTCTTCTACTTTGTCCAGAACCCCTCAAGCTACTCGACATGATGTGATTTTTTAAGTTGTGAGTTTGAGAAGCTGCGGACAACTCACTCGTTCTAGACATGCTTACAGGTGAATAATTACCAGAGGATCTGCCATTCATTTTTTTGCCAATCACGTCATTCTTTGAATTATCAAATTCATAAACGCTCTCTGGAGTCGATAATCTCAAGCGCCACAAATCAACGCCTGGTGCATCAGGCCGATTTCCACTGCCATGCCTTTCCCATGTATTTGTGAAGAACTGATTAACTTCATAAATTACATTTTCTTTGGTGCAGTCAAGTAATCTAGCCAGTCTTTTAGCTCCAAAAGCAAATGCGCTCCGTATTCTAAAGAAATTACCTGAAAACAAAATTACCAGCTGCAAGTAAACTATAAGAAGTAACGGAAAATTAATCCTACCCACAAGAAATATAGAATAAAACAACTAGTGAATTTAGACAGGAGATAAAAATACGAGAACTGCAAGTACCTTACCTAGGTTTTGCAAAAGGAATAATGCTGGCAGATTCAAAATAAAAAGAAAAAGGACTACATTTGTTTGATAAAAGAATTCAGATAGAACCAAGTTTGCCAAATTGAAACTGATACTGAACATACAAAATCAACAGTATTAGACTGCAACTCTGAGACTTGTCATGACCATTTACATAGTGAACAGTCTAATTCAGCTCAAATTGTGTACAGGGAAACAGCATATTGACTTTGGACGCTGTAGTTTGTTTCTTTATTATTTTTCGTTTTTGTTTCCCCATTGGGGGATGGAAGTGTTCAAGATCATATGGTTCCTCCAGCTGTCGAAAGACCTCGTGCATACGCCTTTCTGCATCGCGGAAACAGATTCTTTATGCATATTGGTGAGCACCTCAAGTTACAGACAGATTTTCCCTCACGCCAATTTTCCCCTCTCCCTTCCCTGGCACCCTGTTCTCATTCATACTCTATTACCAAGATGAAACACAAAAATACTTCTTCATCATGCCATTCAGTTCAAATGGGACCTAAAATAAATTTCTGATCTTCCACTGAACTTGACATCGAAAAAAGATTACATAATTTCTCAAATTTTTTTTGATACTTCACGTTATTCAAATCTTTCATTGCGATTTGGCAAGGATAAAAGTGACAACAGTCACAATCCTACCAATTCCAGAGCAAGACTAGCCATAATCGCCATTGGAATCAACCAAAAAATCTGGCTAAAGCCTCTGATTTTGAAAATTTGATTTAACCCAGCATATAAACTCGTCAAACAATGAGTAAATGATTCCCCCACATAATCCTCTTGGGACCACGAAATTTACCCATTTTAATTTCTTCGCTTTTCTTCTTAAAACCAAACAGAAGATAAGAAACTGACTTCCTCTGTCTTTCTTACCTAGTCTCCTATTTCTACTCTCTTCTCTTCCTGTCTTTTCCCTCAGAACCAAATACAACGTTAGTAATATTTTTTTGCCCTAGCCACTAATAGGCAGCACGCTATATTCTTCTAGTTCAATTGAATTTTTAACCCAAAAAAAAAAAAAAAAAAAACCAACAGACATATAAACGGAAAAAAAGGGTTTGATGGAACAGGATTTCTCCTTTCTCATCCTATCTGTCGTTAGTCTGTTTCTTCTACCTTTTTCTTTTCAGACTTGCTTGTGAAACTTGATGGTCAGCGTGCATACCGACTATATGAGTACTAGACAAAGGCATCCCTCTGTAAAATTCTTAGAACATTATTTAAATAAAGACAAGGGGAAATTGAGAAAGCTGGCATGCAACAGCCATTGATCAAAAACTCAAAGAATACATACACATTTAAGACAAAGCTTACCAGTGGAAACCTGTTTATTGCCCAAATAACACAGTTCTCTTTCAGTGGTAGAGGTTAGGTAGTCGTCACAACAAATATAAACAAGTCTAAGTAAAGAGCTCAAAGATACAGAAAAATTAAATATTATCTCTACAATTTTCAAAGCTTAAACAAAGAGAGAACAATAGGAAAGTTTAGGATTCATGTACCTTTACTAACACTACGTCCAAGGTTGTTGTTCACACGTAAAGGATCAATAACATTAAAATGTTTGGAAACAAATGGCTGTCCATTATTTTCATGGCCACCAGGGAAAACAGCATACACAGAGCTACAAGCATCAAGAAACAATTTGCTAAGGAGCAATTCTCCTCTGTCCTTCCGAGGAGGTTCAGCTGTAAAATATTTCAAATTAAACCTCACAAATCAGCCAACATGTCCAATATAATAGTTGTAACATATTAAATAAAAAGTTCCCAACAATTTACCAGTTACGTCAGGTAGGGAACTAATGGGCACAGGTCCCCATAAGCTTACACAAAATTTATCCCAGTCAAAGTTGCTGAAGAACTCCAGAAACCGGTAAAGGACCTGTGAGTGTCAATAAAATACTTCAGAGGGACAATCTAACATTCAAATTTTTTTGACATACATGGTAATTAAAACTACCTCCAGTGGTCCATGAAAGGAATTATTGTAAACGTGAAAGATGTAAAGAACTAAGGTCTCCAGAGCATAAGTAGAAATAAGTCCGTGATGAGCCCCCAATATACGGCTTTCATAATAACACCATGCCTTAATCAATATAATGCTACGCTTGAACAGATGATTTTGATTAATCAGATTATCAACCTACAGAAGAATATGTCGTGAAGTTATTCTCATTTGTTCTTCAAATTCCATGAATACGATGAGAGCTCAAAACGTTACAAATTTCAGAATAAATACTAACCTCTCCGAGGAAGCACAGCGTACATAAACCACCAACCTGATTAAAGGATATGTCTACCACAATATTTTCCACTAGACATTTAATTATCTTCACCTGAAATAGTAAAAAATTAAGAAGCCAAATATAAATCTCGTAGCAGTAGAAGAAAAGAAAGTAAAACTAAATTTTCTTTCAGTAAATGCATAGTCAAGAAATCTAAGAAACTTGTTGACATGAGATTGGCAACTTGTGGAGGGTAAGAATACAGCAACTTAGGAAATATAAATGGGGTCTAAACCATCACAGTGAAAATTCAAAACTCTAAACCCTAGGTACTTTTCTAAAACAGTGTAGAAAAGAAAAGGATGTCTGATGTCATAGGAAACCCATTTTTCTGTAATGGACCTGGTAGGATCCTAAAACGTGCAATCTTTTACAAAGCAGAATTCTCCCATACGTCACCCTTACTGGCACTACATTAGTATAAGAGAGATGGGAAGCCCAAGTCAGAATAGTCGCTCAAAACATATACAACACGGACAAAAGTTCTCATTGATAGTTGAAAATGAATAACATATATTGGTTTCATCATGTACAGTGTAAATTGATCCAGTATAATTCTCCAGCAAAGCAGAAACATATGCAGGATGAGGTGTTTCTGCAGGAGAGGCTGCAGACAACAATTCGAATAATTCTTCACTAGTGACTGGTGCATAACCTTATTGCAGTGCTCCTGCGAACACAACTCTACTCATCCTAGAAAACAGCAAGATTTGATATAGGGAAATTCCTGGTATCCAGTCAGCTTTCTTCTACTCATAGGGACTACATATGGTGATAGCAACCATGAGAAAATCATTCTAGGTGGGATAAATGCAAAGCCAAAGGCTTTGACAAAAGTATACATGTAAAATGCAGCAAAACAACTAATTCACACAGTTAATGATATTTTTGAAGCAAAGAACAGAGATATATGCTCAAGACCTTGAAGATGGATTCTCAACACAATCAAAATCAACACATCAGAAGTACAAGAATTTAGGAATGGACGTCATACTTCTGCTTGAATATACTGGATTTCCTTCACATGAAATTCAGCATTCTCATTCTTTTCCTCGTTCTCTAGCATATCACGAACTTGACTGGCCCATGTATCTTTCAAATTTTGATCATGACTGAAAGCAGTCAAATCAATGTCTCCATCAGGTAAATAAGTCTTCAGGGGTACAGACCCAAAGGTACAAACCTGTGAAAAAATATATATGGTAAAATAATATGAGCAACAAGGAAACAAAAAAAGGAATAATTGAACATATGAAATATACATTTAAAATAAAGAACAATTCCAACTAATTGTACCAGAGGACACATATCAATTATAACAGAGTTTTACAGTACGTAATACTACCAACTTCTCCATGTTTCACAATTATGGTACCATACTTTCCACATCTCAACAACAGCTATTCTACTTACTCATAAATGTGAGTTTCAAAATATTAGCCATTCATCGAAGTAATTGATGCAACCACTGCTTCTACTAACATAAATTTCACATATCCCCATGGACATCTACTACAAAAGTTGATTCTCAAAAGTACTATGGTATTATGGGGAAGTTCTCCAAAAGACCTTACTTTGAAGGCCAAGAAGGAAAATGGCCTTATTCTTCGTTTTTTCATCAAAGTAGTCTTCATCTGTGATCCGACTTAAAAACTATCAAATTGTCAGTGTTACCCCCATTAAAGATAACCTTCCATCAGAGTGGTAGGACAACTCGGTCTTCAGCTTGACCAGCTCGAATTTTTTCTTCTTATTCTTTCTCTTCTTCTCGTGTCTTGATATACATACAAAAAATCCTAAGTATAACACCATGAATAACTTCCGTACATTCACTCCCTTACAAAGTCACTCATATACATGAACAAATATGTTAGGCACAAATGTCACAAGTAAATTAGGAGAAACTCTTCATCTTCAAACACTGGACAATTTTGGATAAATAAAACTTTACTAGAGAAAGGTTGCTTGTAAGAAAATTTTATAGAAAGTCGGATTTTATTTTCTGACTATTTTGTTCCTTCTAAAGATGTTTCCTCTAAATTTGTATCAGTGCTTTACACTAACTCTTACCACCAAACCACTAAAAACAAATATTCTAAATCTACCAGATTTACCTAGCAATCGTACTAACTTCTGTTGGGCCATAAAAAATTGGGCCTGTATGAATCAAAAAACTGCATTTAATTTTTAAAAAAGCTTAATTGCGATGCGAAGAGTAAGCCTCAAGATAGAACCATAAAAGAATTCAAAGAGAAAAAAATACAAAAATAAGCTCTTAATATACCATAAACCCTTTTAAAACAATCCATTTTAAAACTAATTAAAAAATATTAAAACAAATAAAATAGATAAATAAAATAGAAAATAATAAGTTAACAAATAAGTAATCATGTAACAAAATTATAATCAACTACTATAAGTGGTGATAACTCAAAATTTCTTATATCACACTACTAATATGGGAATCTTTAACATATAATCATCATCCTCATCATAAGTTTCTTTTCATTCTTTGTCATCATCCTCATCGTCCAACTGCAAAGGTGTATTTCCCTTCCCATTTTTCTTCTGTGTAGGAAGAAAAAACAAAATACGAGAATTCATAAAATATTTTAGGTTGTAAAGGGAAACAAATAAAAAAAAAAACTAATGCCAATAATTAAATGTTTAAAAAATGCAAGGCAAGCCAGTGAACACCTTACTTGGCTTGAAGCTCAGGTTTGAGCCTCACTAGTCGCCTTGTAAACCAAGGTAAATCAGTGCATAAGTCTCATAAATGACATTTAGGGTGCGGGTTTTAACGCTTTTTATGATAGCCTCACACGAGAGCAGGATTCGAGGTGTAAATCCTCAAAATACTTTTTAAAACCATGACTTCATTTCAAGCATCAAAACACTAGTCAAAACTACAACTACCGTGATGCCAAAATCAACATTCAAGAGATAACTTCCAACACAAAAATATAATCATAGTCTCATAACAATATCAATGTCTACATAAAACAATTCTTATCGTAGTGTCCTTTTTTTCATATGTTGAATTCAAACATTAATCCAATTAAAGCAAATTCTATAGGCTTCATGATTCTATTTCCTATTTCCACAAATGCCAATATACCATTATTGCCACTTATAAACCTATCAAACCATATTATGGTACAACTTCTTTGCAGAATAAGTAAAAAACGGGGCAACGAATTTGTAACAACCTGACAGGGAAAGCATGTCATGATCAACCGCTGTACGTAATCTGCAACAGCATTCCTGCGCTCCTCAGATGGCGGATTGGGTTGAATGCAGGCAATGAGCTCTGACGTCCTGTCCTCCGCTTTCAACCATCTGTCCGTTTCAAGGGCACGCATCACCGGGCCTGCTCCTGACAACAGCCCATTTGGCAATGGCCCGCTTGGGTCCGCCCATCCCTCTTGTTCTCCCATTCACTGAAATAGTAGAGGCGGTATGTTGTCGTGTATATAGGACCCAGGAAAGAAAAGTAGAGGCGTCAATTCTATTACAGAGATGCGCCGATATAACTGAGATGCTAATAACAGTAATTTTACACTAATTATTAGAATTAATGTCAATAAAATTCAAGTAAAGGTTTAAAAAAAATACTTCCTTTTATACGGCAGGAAAATTGGGAAGAAAAAATAATAAAAAGCGATCCAACAGAAAAATACTTGATCAAAAATTCAAAAGTTCGAGAATAACAGAACCCTAAGTGAAGAGATTCAGAAATCAGTGCAATGTCGATGAAATCAAATAAACTCCAACAAAAAGACAATAATTAAATTGAAGTCGAGAGCACTCCGTATTTTCTGGCCTTTTCTCTTCAATACGCAATTCAATTTTTTATATAAAAACTGAAAGGATCGTGGAATCGCACAGAGCAAAAGAAAAAGGGGTGCTTTTTTCTTCTTTTCCTATATTATTTGTTCTTCTTTCCCGTCTATAAATGGAATTTGGGGGACAGTGAGAGAGAGAGGGACTCTGCGTGCGTGCGTCGTGCGTAATTTGACAACAAAATCGAAAACTAAGGATTTGATTTTGTTGCAGTGTGCGTTTTGGGGGAAATTGGAGATGGTGAAATGGGGGTGGGCTTGGGTGAGCTAGAGTGAAAATAATAATATTGGGAAAATACTTGAGGAAATTTGAAGATTATAAAATTATAGAGTGAAAATAATAATATTGGGAAAATACTTGATGAGGAAATGTGAAGATTATAAAATTTTAAAGAATAATTGATATTGATATTAGGATGGATTGTGACTTTATTTTGAACAAAATTAAGTACATTTATTGAAGGAAGAATTATTTATTCACACCTACCAAAATCCATCCAAATTTCCTATATCCCCCACCATGGTATTCCGGATTCGATTATTTCATCTCGACATGTTTCATGTCGAGTTCTCAATATAGAATTATCATTACATCTACTTACGTAATTTAGATTTTGCTTCCTTACTTGAGATCGATGTTCAATTTTTTTTAGAAATAAGACACATTTTACTACGTTAGTGATAGTTTAACAAAAAAATTGGAAAATTATCATAATCTTAATGGGCTACTCTGATGAAAAATTTGAGCATTGCCCATTTGGTTTTTCAGATGTAAAGGACCAACTTGATGCTTGAGAAACAAGTTGGGGATGATTGTTATATTTTGCCTTCAAATTTTGAAGAAGAATATTTGAAAATAAAGATAATTTGCTAGAGTGTGACTAATTAAATGATATGTTTGAAATTAAATTCAAGTGTATTTATTAAAGAAAATTCAGGATGCATC
>CAIGRK010358541.1:0-15571 GCA_903798315.1 Fraxinus greggii | reverse complement strand
TGCTTTTATCGAATAGTAGTTAGAAAAAAATTAAATTAAGTCTAAAGTATAGTCATCGTGGGAACGATAATCCGGACTAAAAGGTTCACTATATTACTTGTTACGATATCGTACACTTGCGATATAAAAAACGCAACATTTGTACATTCCCCTCTTAGGTCAACAGACTCATATCATAAAATGGTACGTTGTTTTGTTCCCAGACAAAATATTGTTTAAATAATTTATGCAGATCGTGGAATTAAATCAAGCACGAATTCAATGAAAAAAGACATCAGTAGCCAGGAACTTCAAGAGTCATAACAGAAGTCCTCTTGCCATGGCAGAACTGTAAACCCAGGAACACAGAGTACAATATAAGCAACATCCTACAGAACATAAGATGCATACTCTGGCAGTCTGGCTTCGCTGTTTCCAGTAGTTATTATTTTATGCAGCTGGATATCGGGCAATACCTTGACTTCCCTATAAAGGAATCATACAGACGCACTCAAAGAAAGTAGGTCTCTTGTCTTTCATCAAGATCAAATAGGGCACATCTCTTTTCATACACGTATTGAGCTACCATCAATTTATTTTGTTCCTTAGAGATAGAATTCTCATGTCTAAAACCTAGTTCAAACAGTCACCCAAAAAGAGATAGCTAGTCAAACATACAAAGAAAATTAAAGATGGAAAGAAATGCTACCGAGAAAACGAATAGTTCCCCTAGCAGGTCCACAGCAGCCTGAACAGCTTTCTCTTCATTCAAAGGTCGAATTTCAACATCGGTAGCATGACCATATATGCGTCGTTGCATTGTTGTTGTCATCCTGTGATTTGCCTGATTTTAGTAGACAATGCACGGACAAAGTATTATGAATGTATTCAATTACTCACACTCATGCCAAATACAGAACAATGCACAGAGATAACATTAGTTGGGAACAACTCCAGCATTTGCATCAGAAAATATGACATAAAGTTAGAAACTGAAGGTGAATATAATAAGAAACAATTAGGCACTTAACACTTGATTAAATTAGACAAACAAACAGAAGTAAGATAATGGGAAATTTTAAGAGACAAAAGCAACATCCAAATATATATAATGACAAAGATGAGGATTGATGAGGTTATACCAGTTGACATTCGCCGGACATAGAAACGACATTGAAAATCGCTTAACAAAAACCAAGGAAACCCTCAAGGAAGGTAAAATCGTGAAATGAAGATCATAGCATTTTCTAACAGAGATGTCAGTACTTTCTTATGTGAAACTCCTCAACTTCAATTCTTCATGGTAAGTTTACCAGTAAATACAGTCGTATCCATGTGTCAACCAGATTTTGTTTACTTGTTATATACCACTTGGCATTATTTGATCTGATGGGACGACAGGTAGCTCAACAACTAAAATGTAAATGAAGAACTTTTCCGAGTACATATCAACCATCAGGTATTGCACGCGAGGGAGCGATAATGAACTGTATAATAGTAAAATTGAAGATCAACGAATGTCCTCATTCCTTGGCTTTATTGCCACTTTTCAATCCAAAAAAAGGGCTCCAAACCCCTCTCCATCCTGCCTTAACGCAACAACCAGCACATAGGCTTTAAATCTCTATAGTTACAAGTGATTCAATTAGACCACGACAGTATGTGGTTCCATTCACATTTGCTAATGTATCACAAATAAAGGAATTCACAGAATATTTCAGGGACGATTTCTGCTTAACATGCTTCAAGTACTCCATGCTCAGTATTGCACATTATTTAATGCCTGATAAAGCAGCTGACGGGGATAGGCATGAATAATGTTTTCTGTGTCCAAACTATCGCGCCCCCTTCCCCACCACCCACCCCAATGTCAATTTTATACTGCATAAGCAGCAGTAGCCACAGCAATAATTGTTGGAAAGGCTCCCAATTAAACAAAATGGGAAAGCACCTGCATCTACAGGGAAAAAGATAAAAGAAAAGGCACGATGCGCAAAATTTATTCGCCGTAATAGACTGTCAGCAAAAAATGTTGGGAAACAGTGGGTTTTGATTGTAACAAACAAAAGGGGAAATTTTTGCCCAGAAAGAAACAAAAAAGGGGTAATAAAATCAAATCATCCCAGATCAAGAAAGCGTGATTGATCCTCTATATTTCACCCCACAAATAAGTTTCTGCAATAATCATATGCTAATAAAGCAGCATCCATTTCAATTTATGAATCCATAACAACCCTCAAACAACCTAACCATTTTCACTTGTGAATAACCAGACGCCATCCAATAATTTATAACCTACTAATAATAATACCTGAGCTATGCTGATGATGAGATTGCGAAATTTTGGGTGTAGCCCAGCTTCTTTCTTGAGCCTAGCAGCAATGGGTTTGCTCAGAGTCTTCAATGCAAGCGTCCCAAGCTTCAATAAAGGGAGGACCATTACTGATCACTCTTTTTCCTTTTCTTTCTTGTTCTTGTTTTTATATTGCAATTCAAAAAAGAAGAGCGAATTGAATTTATATGTGTTTGGGCGAGAAAGAAACGAGAGGTTTGACCAGTTGAGATGCGTTGTATTTCTTGAAGAAGAAGGTAGATGGGTGCAGCCAACGTCAAGATTTGAGGAAAGGAAATGACTCGTACTTATAAAATCGACTTTTTCAGGAAGATGGGGGAAACAATTGACATGGCTACATTTTTCACGAATGTTTTAACTTGTAGGACAAAACCTAATTGAATTGGATCGAATATAAAACTGAATCGAATTGAATGGTTCTTCTTCAGTTAAATACTCGAACGATTATTTGAATCGAGAACTGACGAATTTATTTTGGTTCTCGGTTCTAGACCAGAACCAAAGAACCGAATAAGAATCGAACCTCTAATTTTTTTATCTTAAATAAATCAAATTATTTTATTTTTTTAAAATAAATTTCTAACTAATTAATTTAATCCAACCCAAATTATGATTTTACTATTTTTAATTTCCAACCAATCTCAACTTAATCAAATTGACCTAAGTTTTACCCAAATCTCTTATTCTAACGTAGTATCGTTTCTACCGTTCTATTATTATGAATTATTCATCTTTCTCTTCCTGTAATTTTAACAGTCAAATCTATGAAGAACACAACAAAGAGAAGTGCAAAAGATATAACGAGATTGGACTACGTTAGTTAGTAAGAGTTAAAATTAATATGTCATAATCGAATTAATGTAGCAATGTTGTAATACTAAAAAAAATGTAATTATTGTACGAAACCCCGAAATCGAATAGATCCGAACTTTAACGGTTTCATAATTAAATTTAGACTCAACAGTTCTCATTTACTAAATACTCGAAAATTTCATATTGGTTCAATTCTCTTTAGAACCGAACCGAACCTACTCAAGGTTTGAACTTCAATTTTTCATCACATTTTAGTCCCAAACTAAAAATTTAACAAAGTCACTCTCTCATGATGATTTACGCTCAATTTCTATGTTAATTCAAGCATCGCAAGTCATCGAGTGTACGGAAAAATTATAAATTAAAAAGAACTCTACGCCAAGTAGACCAAACTTAAATGTTAACCAGGTAGACATGTTAGCCGACAACCTTAATTTTTATCATTTTTGTCTAGTCGATGGGGAACCTCCCCTTTATTGTATTTATTTTACTACTATCACAATTACCACTGCGGTTGAAATTTCTTAATAAATATGAAATCAAGGTCCCACCAATCAAAAACAATTTGATTCCAACTCCTAACGCACATTTAAGTAACAAATTCAAGAACTACAACGTTTTGCACTCTGGAAAGATAAAAATTGCTATAGGTTTGTCATTTCTCTCATCCAGTAGGCCTCAGGCCCAGAGAATGCACAACTACGAATGCCATTAGCACAACATCACACAGCTTCGTGAGCTCCAAACTAATACCATTCAATAATGGTAGTCGTAAAACATCTTCAACAAGCATCAAAACATCTCCCAGATCCATTCAACAAGTCTTCACTCGCTTTAACCTTGAGGGAAAGCTGAATGTCAATGAAAAGTTCAATCACAAATGGAACAATTAATGATACAAAGGAATCAATTGTGCTGTTTATAGCAAAATCCTCGTTCATTTATGCCACACAGATAATGCTATATCAGAAGCACATCTCTGACGGCATGCATGTCCCTTGCTTTGGTACAACTGCTACCCATTACCTTGATTGGCACTGGAGGACTTGGATGAACCTGCTCTTCATTGCACGCGAGAAATATATTTCCATGGTTATATGAAGTTGTTGATTCAGTTGAATTGTCCTCCTCCTTACTTGCCCCGTGTTTTCCATCAATCAAGGAAAAACCGAAGAGCCTGCAGCCCTTTTTACACGTGGAAACCAAATTTTGACTGCCTCTTGGGTATGAAGATTCAATTTGGTTATACTCTTCTGGTTGACCTGAGGGTCCATTTCGTTGCAAATCTTCCAGTGCAGAGCCACTCTGAAATGGTGTACACTCCCTAGCATATCTGTCAAAGTCAACTGAATCCCGACTGCTCGTCTCACGCCTCTTCTGATGCAAATGCAAAGCTTGCAAGTTACATGGTGGAGAGTTGGGTTGCTGAAACAACAGCACAGAAGAAGGTGATGAAGCCTGTACCAACTGTGCAGAATGGCGCATTTGAGTATATCCCTGAACTTGAGCAGACCAATTACTTCCATAATTTGGCAATTGAACACTGCCGCTGTTTTTCTGGAATTGGTTAGCAGCTGGGCCTCTTCCATATGGCAGGCCAGAGGAAGTTTCTTGACCTTGCAAGACCTTACGGAATCGAGACGATTCAACAAACCCTGTGCATGCAGAGGGGGTCTCTGAGCCTTCCTGAAAATGCCTAATGTTGCCGCCTACTCCAGAAGTCATCGAACTTCTAAAACCAGGAAAGCACCTCATTTTTGATAGACATTGACTTTGAGCTTGACCACCATGCAGAGTACTAAAACAAAAAATTTCTTGACCTTGCAAGACCTCGAACCTTGAAGGTTCCCCAAAATCCGAAGCTTCATTCCCATCTGCAAGATGTATAGACTGCTTAACAAAAGAATATTCAACTAGTACAACTCAAACATGTAAAATGAAATGGAAGACCTCCTTGAATTGGAAAATCAGGTTTTGTTGTCGGCAAGCTGCCCCTAGTTCTCTTTGTACCAGGTACCAAAAAGCTGCTGGGTCCAGATGCCGAACCGGATGGTTCAATCTCCCAAGGTGACACCCTAGTATGCCGATTACCTTCCATATCATCCCACCTCACCTGCAAAGGTCAGTAAACAAGACGCTAGAACTTTAGATGTTACAAAGAAAAGACTTTTCAGGCATGACAACAATTTCACTGTTGTACAACAAACAATAATACAGAGCAAAATGAGCATAAAATGCTCTCAAGTTATAAATGCATGGACTTCCTCTTCTAGATGAACACAAGGAACTACTGCTGACGAAATACTATATTCCACATTGGCAAATTATAAATTTGTTCCCTTTCAATAAGCAACTAGAGATTTGTTAATTTGGATAAATGGAATCTACTTATGTAAGAGAATAAGGAAGAGTTGCTTAGCACATCTTGGAGCAGATTGCAAATTGACAAATACTTCAGATTTTATTCGGCTTCTATTTTGCTTTTATTATTTATTGAAGGAGGTATGTACAACCTCATTTACTTTTGTAAGCTGTTATTTTTTCTGCTCTTTTAATGGAGATAATATCTACATGATTAAAATTTCCTTGACAAATTTTCTCTCCTCTTAACTATAATTCTGGAGGTAAGATTTATGTCCCTCTCCCATACCTAAAAATCCTGCCTAGGCGATACTTAACTCATGTATCACACAGGTTTGATATGCAGTCCAAATTGATATAAAAACGTTATTATTTACAGCCTGATAATGTGATTTGAAATCTGCATTGCTGTGGAGGGGCAACAAGCCTCAGCAGTTTGTTCCAAGAAAAAGTTGGTCACGCTCACATGAATGCGTAATCATTAGTTTACTGGAAATTTTTTGTACCCGGGGAAAACTATAAAGAGATGACTGTTAAATCATATATCAGTTTAAAAAGCAGCAACAAAGATTTTACAATTTTCCAAGGCAAACATGCACGATAAAAATGAATGCTCTAACTTAAAGCAGGGAATATCTACACGTTTACATCACTAGAAAGAATGAAAACCATATTTGAATTTATGTGTATATAATTACCAATGTGATTTATCCTGATAGGACAAAGGGAACTAAACAAATAACATACCAATAAGCACCTCCATTTTGAACCAGGCCATCTAACAGGATCCAAATCACTGACACCAATAACGAGACCACTGCACCTGCTGAAACAATATTGATTAAATCGTGATGATGAATGCGTATGAAATTCAGTAGCCACTATAAAACCAACCTTCTCTCTGTTGCATCTTCAGTTTCAAAGTGCATTTTGAATCTCATTCCAGCAGAAAAGGAATGTGTAAGGCTCTTTAAAAATTTATGATAAGGTACAATGACCTCCGATGAACTGGCCCTGCAAACATTGAAGTAAGAGAAAACGAAGTACAATCAGGGAAAAAAATTAAAAAAGTAGTTGACATTATGGCATTTAAAAACATGATAGAACAAACTCAAGAGAAGTTCACAATAATTAAAAAAACAACGTGAATCAAAATATCATTCTGATACAAAAGATAATAATCTCGAGGATAAGTCAAAAATGACTAGATGTTGCAAGTATCCAATTTAGACCTATAAATTTAAATTGGAAGTACCTAACATCAAAATCATACAAATACACAAACTGTTGACCACATCACAAGGATAATTTTATGTACTTCCTCCAAAACTATCTTGAGAAACAATTGTAGACTCTTTTGGCGTAATTTTGTAAGTATTTTTCATGTAAGATGCATTAGAGGTCAATGTCATGCATGTCGCCCACCCTTCTGGTCAAAATGATACAGCATTTATGCAGTATCAATAGAAGGATGCACCTACAAAAAATGACAACTGTGTGGAAATGTAACGCCCATATACTAATATGGGAAAGGACCATTTTTATGACCAATCACATCAAACAAATCCATTAATATGAACAAATCAGTAAGGAATTAAATACAGAGGGCTTTAGGGAAAGTCTTTTGGTTGGTTAAAATACCTTGGATTAATAAAATATTAATCCAAGGTATTTAATTATTTGATTACCTATCAAAAAAAAAAAAAATACCTTGGATTGTAACAAATATTAAACACCCTTCGCGTAGATATGGCATGTGCTACAGCAGCCATGCTACTTGAAGTAAACTGTTGACCGTATGGAGCTGGAAAAGCAGTTGCAATTTTAACTTGAGCAGCTCTTCGGATTCCTAGTCTGAGTTCTCCATCAGCAACTCTGCCACAGATGATGAGATACAACAATCAAGAGAAGAAAAAAAAAAGGAAATAGAAATAGCAACTAAAAGTTTCAGCAAATTGTAGGTTTTCGTACCTTAAAAAAAGCACAGCATCTCCAGACACGAGCTTCTTCTTATTGACAAATGCACTCCAACCAGTGGTAAGCAAATGCCTGCGAGGCTGTCCTGCTCAACGAGAGAGACAAACAAAACAAAAAGATAATGTAAAGAAGTTGATCAGCGAAGTACCTTCAGAATTCACTAAACCCATGCATTCAATCACACAACATTAACAGATTAATATAAAGTTTTCACCTCTATAGATATGCCGAAATTTCCACTCAGTCCCATGCAAGTCCTTAGCTACGAGCTCCTGTGAAGGCCTCTGTTGTTCATAGTCCTATAAGCAAATCAAAAGTAAAATTCATCCTCATGACAAACCAAGTTTATCAACTTATCATACTCAATTATTCATACAAATAAATGTTCATCAATTAAACCTTCACACAACAGATTAAGAAATGGATAGAAAACAAAGTGAATAGAAATGTGATTCAAGTTACCAGGGGAGGAAAGCAATCCTCTGCAGCTCGACGAGGAACAGAGAAACCACCATGACTGCTAGTATCAGAAGCAGTGAGAGTTTTACAGAACATATGGGGCGTTATAGACTTCCCAGCACCTTCAGTGTCATATTCGTCCCCCTCGGCTTCAATTTCCCCTTCCTTACATTTCTGCTCAATCTGCCAAAATATAAGAGAATCTAGGTTTAGGCAATTAAACCAAAAGCCCAAATATAACATGTTGAACATTTTCCGTTTAGCTACACCCAATTGTATATACTTTCGGCTTTTTGAAGAACTACAAATTTTATGTAGCGAATAGAAAAAACTTCATCATCAATTAGGAAAAAGGTAAAGCAATTGTCTAAGTAGAGCGAGAACAATCAACGTTTCATATTGTGATTAAAAGAACGGAGTTGTTGAGATTACTAGATTCCATACAAACATTGAAAGAAAAAGGCTAAGTAGAATTATTGCAGCTTTGTGAAAATCGTAAATAAAGCAGAGGCCTCTTTTGGCAAGCATTCACCAAATATATTTTCATTTTAATAACAAAAATACTTCTTAAATATCAAAAGGAGGGAAAATTGCATATTTTGGACAAAGATGCCTCATTTATCCATGCTGTTATAGCGCTCACCCTTTTATCCAGAATTTGGGTTGGGTCTTAGTTGCTATATTTAGCAGTTTTATTATAAAGAGAGAAAATCCAAGCAGAATCACAAATATATTCAATTAATCCAGACTATACTGTAAATTTGAGCGTCATTGAACCATACCTCATTGTCTGCAACCAAAGAAACTTGTGCATAAACCTCATCATTAGCTGCCTCCGCCTACATATTTTTCGATTAACAAGAAAATGTAAGTACTCAAAACCAGCAAAATCCGCCCAAGCTTTTATATGAAGGAGGAGTTAATACAGCATAATATACGCTTACATGGAGTTTAACATCAACAACCCGACAGAAAGCGTGAGGAGGAAGATCAGAAGCTAAGGCAGTGTGATCAGATATACGCTCCAAGTGCCCCTGAGGAAAGTATACGACGGCACTCCCTTTTCTGGGCAGCGAAATCAAGGGACCTGCGCACGCGTGCCACAGCTCCATACAGACCGCGGACGTAGGCAATTCCGAATTCCCGGACGAAGACGAAGGTGAATCGAACGACGACGTCTCGTCGTCGGTGTTCACAGTATTCAAATCGAATAATCCAAAAACCATATTCAAAACCTAAGACCAAAATAAACAGTGAACCGAAAGAAATTTGAGAAAAATTATCAGCTCTGTATGTTAAACTTATGGTCCATTATTTATTATATATAAAGAGAGAGAGAGAGAGAGAGAGAGAGGTCTGTCTGTCTATGAAAAATGAGAGAGAAAGAGAACCTTTTGTTTCTTTGCATTACGAAGCCCTTTTTCCTCTTACAACATCAAATCACAGTTTATTCGTCATTTCTTTGGTACTTATCACAATAAACATAATATTACTCAATACTTATGCTAAAATTGCATAATCCTATAATAACAATATAAATACAAACACACAAACAATAATAATCAGCATAAGCAACCTTCAATTGACAGAACAGAAGCAGCAGCGGCTGCAACGAGCAGCGCTGGAACCACTATGATTTATACGTGTATGGCAGATAGTACGCGTGTGCGCGCTTAATCTAGATTGTACACAAATCAACCGTACATGCTTAAGCACTGGATCGATACATTATGATTCAAGAATACATACAGGCTATAGATACATGTATACTGATGTATAGTTTAGGGTAGGGAGGGTGAAAGGGGAGTGACGATTAAAGAAGGGTCTGGCCTCTGTGTACGACTCCCTTTATTTTCGGGAGGGATGTCGATTATGTCCCCTACTCATTCATCAAATCTCCCTAGTGTCCTTTGGACTTATTTTTTATTTTTGCCTTTCATTTTGACACAAAATCTTACACAAAGAATAATTGTTATAGCATTATTTAAGGAATTGATTATCATTATCATTTTTTGTGTATTTTAAGGTAATGTTCCTTGGATTATTATGTTTTCAGAATAAATTTGCTTATTGGTTTTATCATTACGCTAGGTCAATTTCGATAGATTATCAGTAAATTTTAATAGCTTAAACGACATATTACGTGAACATAGGTATTTGAGATTTTACAGCAAAGGAAAATGAATTTCAACTAAATATCGCCCGTACTTATTATTTACACGATCTTAGGGTTTTATTTTAAGGAAAAGGTGGCAAGTTCTTTTAGGTTTCTGAAAAGAACCTTACCTAAAGGTTTCAATGGCTTGTTCCTTTTCTTTCACTCCTCAACTACTTTGTCTGCCCAAATTTTCACTCAGCCAAGTAATATGTGGGGTTGGGGTCCTTTAAATCTCATGAGCAATAAAGGTAAGATAAAAAAAAAATCAAGTAGCTTACTACCACGAGTGATTCCATCCTTTTGTCGGGGCAATAAAAAGTGACTTCAGGCTCTTTTTTGCCACCAATAAGTTGGTTACAACATTTAGCCTCTGTTTGGTAGGCATATTTGTAGAGAGAATACATTTTTTTGGGTGATATGATGAGAAATATGTAATTGAAAAAGAAGTAAAAATNACTACTTTGTCTGCCCAAATTTTCACTCAGCCAAGTAATATGTGGGGTTGGGGTCCTTTAAATCTCATGAGCAATAAAGGTAAGATAAAAAAAAAATCAAGTAGCTTACTACCACGAGTGATTCCATCCTTTTGTCGGGGCAATAAAAAGTGACTTCAGGCTCTTTTTTGCCACCAATAAGTTGGTTACAACATTTAGCCTCTGTTTGGTAGGCATATTTGTAGAGAGAATACATTTTTTTGGGTGATATGATGAGAAATATGTAATTGAAAAAGAAGTAAAAATTATTGATGTGATAAAAAATATTATTTTATTGAAAAATGTGTAGTTTAAAATGAGTAGAAAATGAGAATGCGAAATATAATGTGACTCAAACTGGAGCTTATATACTCTTTGATTATCAGCATCCTTTGATTTTAATAAAAAAGAAAGAAAATGAAATCCACTTATTTTCGATATGCTTAAAAGTATTTTGGAGAATATAATTTGATATTTACATAAGAGTCATTGATGATTAAATTTTAAAGACCACTCGAGTTAAGCTAAACCATGCTCAACTTCAAATATTTAGACAGCCACTCGATTTAAAAAATGACACTTAACTTTTAAATGACATGTTTTTTCGAATTTCATTTGGTTTAATTTATAAATAGTCTTTCAATCATACATTCTAAAAAATTCATAAGCAATTTTTACTCATTTATCACTTATTAAAAAATACGGTTAGTCGCATAATACAGTGGCCAAATTCCAACATTTTCTAAACAAAATGGTGGGCCCAATGGAGGACAGAATGCGATATGTAATAATTTTATAAAAAAGAAGTCCAGAAAAAAAGTATTTTCCCTCTTTTCACAAACCAATAGCGTATTATATCACTATTCAGCATTTTTATTAATTGATTCTAAGGTAACGAAGAACGTAAGATGTGTCAAGGGATGGAAATTAAGCTTCAAATCTTACAAATTTAAGTATACTTAGGCAAAATTTAAGCGTAATAAGGCATTTTTGTAAACTAATAAAAATATATAAGAAATTCATAACTATTTTTCAAGTTGTCAATAAAAATATAATTCTCAAAACTAAAATATCTCAAATTAATAATACTTTATTAGGGAGCGGAGAAAGCTACGCTCGTGGTTTGGGTTTAGAATCGGATGGAATTTTGTTGAATTTGTTTTCCTTCTAAAAATTTAGCATTTTGTTGTCTTAGACTTCAGAATATAAATAAATAACTCGTCAAACAAAAGGGCACTTCTAAAATTCCATTTAGAATGCTGGTTGATTCTCTGTCCCTATTTGATTTAGCTAAAGGTCAAAATTTTTATTAATCGATAAAAATTATGAATTTCGTGAAATATATGATTTAAATTTATTATCGATTTTGATTTAAATTTTTATCTAAAGCAAACAAGTGCCATATTTCCATATACTATCGAAGGGTGATTATGTCAATTCATCTGTAAGAAGCAAAAGCGTCACTGTTGTGAAGAGAGGCAGGTCTTTATCAATTATATTGAATTGCAATGCAGCCAAACGAGGCCTACTGGCGTAGGCATAATATGTACACCCTACCTAGGACCTAGGGATGGCAACCCGGATAAAACGGGTTACTACTCAAGACCCAATTGGCATTGACCCAACCCCTATACTTTTTATCTTGTTTCGGTTCACTTTCTTCTCACGCGCGCTTTCTCAAAACGTGTCAACCACTTCTTATTAGTTATTTCTAGTGCAGTCTTTAGGGTTTCATTGTGAAATCTACATCCACTTGACACAAAAGGAAATATGCAAATTTTTTTATATTTATTGAGGATAAAATTTGATTTATTATTGTTCAATCTGTTGACTCATTTTTCTGTTGACCCCTAAAAATGAGTCAACAGATTTTGGGCCCACCATTCCTACCGGATTGACGGCGATAGCAAAGAAGAAAAATGGACACGGGAGGTACTTTGAGGTGAGAGACAAGAATGTTCAAGCTCCGACAGACAAAACGAGAGCAATCGCACTAACAACGATTGTCGAGATGAAATCAAACTAATCTATGTAGCAACAAAATAAGAATATGTGGAATGATAGATAAAATTCATATAAAGGCTGCTATATTGTATGTTGGAGTTTACGTTCAATAAACAAGCAAAGAATACGAAAAATATTCAATCAAGTGCTCATACGAAATTCTCGGTGCTTCAAGTGTATATTTCGAATATATACCCCTAAAAATGAGTCAACAGATTTTGGGCCCACCATTCCTACCGGATTGACGGCGATAGCAAAGAAGAAAAATGGACGCGGGAGGTACTTTGAGGTGAGAGACAAGAATGTTCGAGCTCCGACAGACAAAACGAGAGCAATCGCACTAACAACAATTGTCGAGATGAAATCAAACTAATCTATGTAGCAACAAAATAAGAATATGTGGAATGATAGATAAAATTCATATAAAGGCTGCTATATTGTATGTTGGAGTTTACGTTTAATAAACAAGCAAAGAATACGAAAAATATTCAATCAAGTGCTCATACGAAATTCTTGGTGCTTCAAGTGTATATTTCGAATATATGATTGTCCAAGTCTCAATCCATAATCAAACCCCATTTAAGTTATAAGAAGATCATATTTATACTACATTCGTCGACCAGTGTCCGTTGGATCAAAACCATGTGGCCTCGTCTCCCTAATTAGGACGTCACATCACCGTCTATTCATACAATTAATACATTGGATAAGGGGTCGTCGCCCTATACTATAGGCTGACATACTGACACCTTTATTACAAGCTTTACATCAATCACTTCAGGGAAATATTCAAATCTTTTACAAGGAACAGCGTCGGCTTCGCGAGCATCGGACCAGTTGAGAGCCTCTGAGGAATTTTCAAGGTGGTTCTCTAAGTGGGGAGCATCAACTTCTTCCCTTGCTTCCTTCCTTTAGGCAGTTTCGTCTTTGATGCAGTGCCTTGCATTGTAAGGACTTCAGCCTTGTTTGCCTTTTTCGTGTTTTGGCCTCATGGGTCTTTGTTTGACTTTCAGCCAAGCCACGTGGTCTGCCTACGTGACTTATCATGTGGCACTTCCTCTTCGAGCCTTTGAAGCGAGAGTAACACAATCCATTGGTCCCTAAAATTTCAAAATTAAAAATTTGAAACCCGATCAAAAATCAATTAATCGAGTTGATGCGTCTATAAAATTCGCTGATTTTACTCAGGCTTTGATCATTTCTTGACTGGGTTAATAACAAATCGATCACATGATTCCACCATACGCTAAATTCCAGCCCAGCATATTTGGGATCAAAATATTATGTTGGAAATTTTCTTAAAGAGGAAACTATAAAACAATGAATGTTCTTGCATACATGCTACAGCTGGTGTTCTGTTCAATTTGTGTAAATGTATAGAAAGAATATTCTTTGTTTAATCCAAATAAATCCTTGAAAAAGAAATCTAGAAAAATGGACAATGTGCTTTCGTAGAAAAATCGTTTTTATTATTCATATTAAAAAAGCCATTCGAACTAATTTAGGGATAAAAAAAAATCACTTAAAAGTGAATTTGCGTTTTAAGACACTACCAAACATACTCTAAAGAAAGGAAATGATGAGCCCATTTGACATAGCTTTTACTTTTGTTTTTATTTTTTATAGATGAGCTTTTGAAGGACGTTATCATGATTTTTTGTTTGAAAATTAATTTTTAAAAGAACTTTCTATTTCAAAAATACGTTTAATAAAAGTCACATTAGACAAATTTTTTCTAAAAATTCTTTTAATTAGAAGAAACACTATTATAAAATTAATTATACTGATCAAAAAACAGCTTTTGAATCTCAAAAGCTTATTCGATTTTTCAATAGTCATGCCAAACATACTCGAGGTGAACCATGCCGCTGGATTAATTACATGATAAACAAAGGAAATAGTTTAATTGATGTAAAGTAAATATTAATCATGAAACAAATCCAGGTGCAGGTCTCACGTGCACCAAATGGGTGAAATTTATAATGCTTATGCCATAATTTTGTTCTAATAATCATGATTAACACAGTAAATCTTATCTTAACCAACATTGCTATGATGACTTTTCCCCAAACTTTTGTCTTCATAGCCTAATATATTTAAACTATTACTTTAACATAATTCTATTTAACAGTGTAGGTTTGATATCCAGTATTTGATGGACTGAACAATACAATATAATTATTCATATTAAAAACGTCGTTAAATAAATATCTTATATTTATTACGTCACCGTGTATGCCAATTCTTAGACATATCATACTCAAATAATAGATTGTATTTGGTACATTAAATTAGACGAAATTAAAGAACATTAAATGGTATAGGAAAAAATGCAAAAAGTTCTTTATCCCATGTTATAATTTTCTTAATCTTTCCTATTTGAGTGCTAAATGGTATGCTAGTCATGTTCTATATAATCATTATCCCGACAAAAAAAATTAACCTTAGGCTATAATACTGTCCCCGTACTTTAATTTTAAATCATTAATCATATTTTAAGTCGAGTCGATCACAATTTTTGGGTTCTTAGAATTTGGATTTTCCACGAAAGTTCTTTTGCACTAAACATGGCGAAAACATAGGATGCTAAAAACTTCAATGATGACCAAGAATCAATTGGTCTATCCTCGTTCTTTAATCAGTTGAATAAACGCATGTCATCGTTTGGCTCTTAAGAAAAACTTTAATTACCACAAAAAAGTTTAAGTGTTGTCTAAGAATGATTAGGCCACTGTCATCATGTCCTTAAATCAGACCTATTTTCCAGTCCAACGAATAAATTGACCCCTAAATAACGACAAATTAAGATCGGTTTTGGAGTATTGACTATTAGAAAATAATTCAAAAAGAAGCATCTAATATTAACAATTGTTATTTGAAATAAAAAGAATGAAACCAATAGTCTGTAGCCCGGTCCAGCTCCCACCCACTGATTTATTTTTTAGTTAGAAAAAAATTATTTAAAAAAAATACACAAAACCAGAATTTTAAAAT
>CAIGRK010358536.1:0-25562 GCA_903798315.1 Fraxinus greggii | reverse complement strand
TTTTCCCTTGCATATAAGATCTTTGGCCCGATCGATTCACTTACAATTGGGCCAGCGATTTTTCGCAAAACCGAACAGTTCAGCAGGTTAAGAATGAGTTAATTGCACCTTGCTATAAATGAGCCACCCGGAACCTGGTCTCGATTCTCTGGTTTCCAGTCTGAATCGGCCGGTCCGATTTGGGTCTTATGATACTATTTTAAAGTAAGAATAGAGAATTCGAAGAGCCAAATGCACACTCTAATTCATAAAGATAGTTAAAAAAACAAAAAAAAAAAGGACTCTTCCAACTTTTATATATATATATATTCTTTTCAACCACATATTTTTCAATAAAATAATATTACAAACAATTTAGAAAAATTTCCTTCATTTTTAACTACACATTCTCCATCGATTTACTATTTCAAAATGCCCTCTACACAAATAATGGTGTTCGAACAGAACCTAGATATTCTAATGTAAAATCCAATATCTGATGAAATGTTTTACCCATGTGATAATTATATTTTGAGTCCCATGTGACGGTACATAAAGGTAAATAATTATCATATATATTAAGATGGTTAAATTATTAGAAAATTTGACAGTAAATGTGTTTCGTAATGATTAATGATTCTATTTGCTTTCTGCTGCCATTGTTGTGAAATTTCTAAGTAGCAAATTAAATAATGTTAATGGTACATTCTTTGATCTACATCTTTGTACACACTTCATTGAAATTCAAGAAGTGTTGGACGAGAAAGTTTATTTTTTTTTTGAAACTGTCAAATCATGTATCATCACATGACATAATGTCAAAAATAATATAAAAAATATGTACATGTAGCACGATTGTAGTAAATTGCAATAAAGCAACTTCTAAGGTGTTGGTTTCGTTTGACTTGCAAAATGCGATTATTATAATAAAAATTAAGATTATGCTTATTAAAATTTGAAATTTCATCTTAAAAAGTATGAGTAATCCAATTCATTATATATTAATCTATTTTTTTTGATAATTATTTGATATAGAATTTATTCCTTAATATATCTTTGCAAGATGTTGGATCATTTGATCATCATTCTTGAAATGTATGTGCTCGTTTTTTAGTATTAATCAAATAAAACTGTTCTTCAGATTTTAATAGGCTAAGATATTATATTAAGACTTGATGTTCTATATTAAATGTCAAGTTTGTTAAGAAAGGTAATGTATACCATCATATGTGATCTATATTTTGACAAGGGAACAATATATATATTTAAGGTGTGTGAAAGATACAATTTCAAACTTAAGAATTTTGTTTTAAAATTTCAAAGATTAGGTCATAATTAAAATTTACTAATTAAACAGATAACTAAAATATTTAATTAATTATATATATTAAGGGCACAATATCATACAAGTTATGATCATAGTTACGTACTAGTCAAATTCACATAACGTTACAGTCATAAATCACAAAATTTATATGTTACAATTTATTTATTGGGCACAAATTATCAAATTAATTGGTCATGCATTAATTTTCGATCACAAATTACAAATTTTATATGTCACAATTTATTTATCGATAAAAAAAATTAAATTAATAGGTTATACATTATTTATCGGTCACAAATCACAAATTCTATAGGTAACCATTTATTTCACGGTAAAAAAATTATCAAATTAATTGACTACACCTTAACAAATTTTAAGTCACGATTACAAATTTAATTGTATTCTCACATTTTTTTAGATCACATTATTTATTGATAACAATCACTCAAATAATTGATCACAAATACTCTTCATCCCTGCTCGACATAACCCCAACTCAACCCAATCCAACCCAACCTCAATTCACCCCTAACACCAAACGAATGCTGCAACACCTCACCACCTGCACCACCACCATTTGTTACCACCATCGTCGCCAATCTCATAAACACTTGCACCATCATGCTAGCACTACAATCATCACACCGTCGCCGCCACCACCACCACCTCACCATCGTCGTCGCACCATCACCATCACTATCATCACCACCACTTGTAAATCACCAACAACTACAGACAAAAACTATCCAAAATTTCGTCTGAGCAGCAGCTCAGAGGAGGAAGAAACCACCCTCAAAACCATTTCCGTTGTGCAGCGGAGTTCGCATCGTTGTGAGCACCGTCACGCAACAACTCTCACCAACGGTCTTTCGGTGGTTTGCAGCAGTGATCTTCCATGTATGATAAAGAGAGAGGAGAAAAGAGAGATGATAGAGAGAGAAGAGAGATGCGAACGATTTAGGGTTTGGGAGTAAAATGGGATGGGATGGGATGGTGAATTAATTTAATTTTATAATATTATTATTAATATTTAAAAGTTGAATTATCATCTGATTTTGGTATAAAATACTTTCAAATTTGATTTTTGAATTGAAAAGTTAATACTCATGTGGATATAATTTCAACTTTTGATATTTATCTGATATGAAAATTATCCTTAACAATGCTAATGAAAAAAATTCAAATAAAGGACAGGAAAAATGATATAAAAAGTCATTTCCCTCCATCAGTTATGGCATCATTAACTGAGCACGCCTATGAACAATCCTAGAATTGTAGACCACCATCTTCAACAAAATTACCAAACGAGTAACTGCTATTGAATTGATGACTTAAGTCCCATCTATCCAGCTATAAGGCAACAATTGAGAATAAAAAGTCTCAACAGTGTGGACAGAGCTGGTTCAAGTATTATGTGAGCGAGGCGATCATCTAAAGTTCCGATTTATCAACAATCCTTATTTTCAAAATTTACATATTTTTGTCTTTTTTTATTTATGAAAAACTATAGTGGTAATGAGTAATACTTAAAAAATTAAAGATTACGAAACAATTTTTTGGTTAGTGATGATACCATTTCTCTCCGACTCGACTTGAGGAGGTATGAGTTTCAGATCTAGTAGATACTTGCGACTCTATCAGACAACGAGCTCCTCGACTGGCCTCCATGCCTGCATACGTCAAGTACCCTGACTTCCTGGATTGGTCTGCACTCCCTCATCTGTAGTCGAGGTCCCCAACCCTAAATATCGTGTGTCATGGGACTTAGTATCCCTATAGACACAGGGAGTCCTATTACCACTTCCCTATAGACTCACAATCCACCATCTCTTCTGTGTCCAACTACACTAGGAGTCCTTGACCATTTGGAATCCAATCCTAGCAGGTCACTCTACTGTTCTAAAAGCATTCTAATTCTTATGTGATTATATCTCACCTAGCACTATCTATATATACTTAACAAATGTAATTTACCAAAGAAACTTGCGTCATTAAGTAAATTGAACAACAAAAGATATAATTAAATATTAATAAAAAAATTCATCGATACAAAATAAAATTTTTTTTAGACTATAATACTACAAGGAAAAAAAAAAAATAAGATCCTTTATTTATGTGTCAATTAACTTATAAAAAATAAAATAAAATGTAGGGAATAAATTTTTCTAAGTAATATTGAAAACCGTCTGTAATTTCTGACAATATTATTGACGAAATTGTCATATGTAATAGTTGATGAATGTGTACCGATGATCATTAATGATATCGTTGTCAATAACTCTGTCTAATAAAAAATATATAATGATTCCATTTAGAATTATCAACAATCGTACTGTGGACAGTCACCAATTAAATTTATGTTAGTGTACATTTGCTACATTAATTTTTTTAGTACTGTTCTTGAAAAGGTTCCCTCGACGATTTTTGCCCCAGGGTTTCAAATTGCTTGAGAATCCTCTTCCCATTCTTGTTCATGGTGTCCCATAATATGTCACTCTCAGTTAGAGCTGAATGGTTAATTATTATGGTTGGAACTTGTAACAACCTGCGGCAAAAATAAATGTTGCATGAGTGCTTTAATAGCGTCTTGTCAAATTATCTGCGAGACAGAGATGAGTGAGGATATGAATTGTGCATTCTATTTTCAAGTGGATTTCTCACATCGGAAGCTATTAATGAGGAAAATTATTCACATTTTAACATGTATTACATAAAAATTTTCCAAATTTTACATATTATCTATGAAAATAAGTTGGGCAAAAACAAGGTTTCAAAAATGTTGTGCAAAAATGAAAATTATAATAGTTGAATATTTAAAGTCCAATTTAATGGATTGAACATTAGAAAAATAATTTCCACCTAAAGTAAACTCTACCAAACTAATAATAATAAAGAAAGAAGTGGAATGGCCATCCCGTGACCAAACCGGGTCTAATGCTTTGCTTGTCTGGTATATTACATCATGTTTGGCTAAGGGAAAACTGTCAAAGTTACTTTAAACCAACTTTTTTCTCAAATTGTTTAGCCATGTTAGTTCAATATTTACTTTTAACCAGTGTTCTGAAAAACGTAAAGTGTGATAATCGGTGAAAGCCAATATTCGGTCTAGGAGTAAAAAAATGTTTTTTTATTTTAATATTATTTTTAAAATTTTAAATCAATTAAAAAATTATTTAATAATTAAAGAAAAAATGTAAAAAAAGGCGTTGAAAAACGTAAAAAAGTATATAAGCGTAAAAAACAAAAATGTGCCCGCCAGTGCAAAATAATAATAATAATAATTAAAAAAATGATAAGCGCAAAAAAGCACGAAACGATGCATTTAATCCCATTTCTCGTCTAGGCGACTCTTAGACGAGGCTCCCAGAACATTGCTTTTAAATAAAAAAAATATATTTATTTTTATGTATGTATAAATAATCAATTTCTTAGAATTACTTCACTCGTAATCAATTTTGACCCGTTACTGCTAAAACATAGTCCAAACATTCCAAACATGCTCTATCTGCGCTGTGCAGTAAGCAAATGCTATGCACTCACATCCAAATAAAATGAGGGAGTGAGTGAGGGAGAGAGCTGTCCACCGCAGCAAACAGAGCCCAGACAAGACACAAGAGACACCGAAGCGTGAGTCTCGCAACCTCTCTCTCTCTCTCTCTCTCTACATCGTGTATGTGTGAGAGCGTAAGCACGCACGCAGAAACATTCTTGATTATATCTGTCTGTACTCGCAAAGAAATGTGTGTAAATCAATGAAGTCTTAGTTCCATTGTTCTCAATTTTGCTGTTCTTTTGTGGGTTTTTGCTCTTAATGAAATTCTACATTCACAAAAAGGGACAGCGGTGATAGAACTCGAGAACATTTCTGCTTCTTTTTTTCTTTTTTTTCCTCCGTGTATACAAATATAAGCATACATTCTTATGTATATGTTTATGTATTTTCTACTTTTAAATTATGTGTTTATGCAGTTTTTAGGTGAATTACCAGTGGCTTCCGTTACTTTCAGGTAATTTTATTGATTATGCTTTTGTTTTTATTCAATTTTCTTTTTGTTTCTTAGTTGAAGTGACCAATATCTTGCTTTTAATTATGTTTTACCTTTTCTCTTTATTCGAAAAGAAGAACATGAATTCAATGGGTCTTCTTTTCAATTTTTTTTTTCTTTTTTTCCTCAATTGGATTAGTAAAATTGTTTGAGATCTTGGTTTTGATCATTGAATGATTTTTTTTCCCCTGCAGTTGACTTCAGCACCCTTTCAAATCTCACTGTTAAAGATCTTGATTATTTACACAAAGAAGATTTCATTGGAATTATCGTTGACTAATTGCATTCACATATTGAAGTTGCAATTGAGAGAATTTATCTTTTTGTTGAAATTAAAAAAATGGGATTTTTGGCAATTGGTGAAAGAAATTAGTAAAATCCTTAAATTCCCACAATTTTACATCTTGTTCAGATAAAAATAACTGCTGAAGATAGAGAATTCATTGAAGACAAAGCTTCAACTGCTAAGTACATATAAGATTTGAGATTGCATCTTAAAATGTCAACCTTATTAAGAGGAATAGCCAAATCCATATATATTGTTCTATATTTCGGTATTTAATCGACGTGGGATTTATCCCCTTGTGGTGGATCGTTTGAGCAAACCAATCTTGAAATCCGTGTACTCGTTTTTAAGTTTTAATCGGATCGAATTGCTTGTTGGAATTTATTGAGTTCCGATACCATATTAAAACTTAGAATTTTATCTTAAAATGTCAATTTTATTAAGAGCAGTAGTCCAAACACATATACGTTGGCCTATATTTTGGTATTTAACTGATGTGGGATTTATCCCTTAACAGAAAATTAGTCAAGTAAGGGATTATCCAAGGGACTCCGAGATGTCGTCGTGGGAACATTTCGGGGAAATAGCAAATGTGGCCCAACTGACAGGAATTGATGCTGTTAGGCTAATTGGAATGATAGTGAAAGCTGCTAGCACGGCTCGCATGCACAAGAAGAACTGCAGGCAGTTTGCGCAGCATCTGAAACTGATTGGGAATTTGTTGGAGCAACTCAAGATTTCGGAGCTCAAAAGGTATCCAGAAACTCGAGAACCACTGGAGCAGCTTGAGGATGCATTGAGGAGGTCTTACATTTTGGTTAACAGTTGCCAAGACCGAAGTTATTTCTATCTACTGGCTATGGGATGGAACATTGTTTACCAGTTCAGGAGGGCTCAGACCGAAATTGATCAGTACTTGAAGATCATACCTCTCATAACCCTTGTGGATAATGCTCGAGTCCGGGTATCAACCTCTTATTTTACTTGCTCTATGATAATTTAATGTCTATTTCGTTTCTCGAAGCTTGATTATTTCTTTTGTATGTTTTCACCTGACTTATTTTAGTTTTTCCAATGTCACACCAATATTTACTTCTATAATTAACTATAGCTCCTTTAGCAATAAATCGTTGATCAAAACAACATGAATGTTTACTATTTAATGAATACAATGTGATGATCCGAACTCGGAGCTTCCTGTGACATTCCATATTCATTTGCTGTTTTAATGTTTGTACCTTACCTTCCTGCTGTCTTGTTGGTTTTGGATTTTGTAGCAATTCATTCTTTGCAGGCACATTACCACACTTATTTAGCTCCACCAGTGAAATTTGAACAGAAGATCACTTGCAGTTAAATTGTCAGTTTGAGGACAAAGGTTTTATCTTGCCTAATGTCTGTTGTTGTGCATTCTGGGCACCTTATATTTGGAAATCGTAAGGTGAACTCAAACTGTTTAGTGTGCTATAGCATGATGCTTCTTGATTTAAGAAGAAATTCTAAGCTGACTATTATTCAAACAAATCGGAGTGGAGTAACATTCGTCCATAAGGAAATTTGTAAACTACGAACATATGTCGAAAAAAATGGAATGTGCATACTTAGATATGGGTGTATATGTACAAAGTGAAGTATAGAAAGCATGAAAGTGGTTATAAGGGACACTGCATATATGTCCCTCTATTCTTTTTGTTTATTTTCTTGAGTTACTGACATGAATCAAGAGTAAATGAGTCTGACCCATGTATAATCTCTAATTAAATTACAAAATTAACTATACTTGTGTAAGAAAGTTCTGTCACCTACTTGTAAGTTTTCAGCTGAAATGGGTCTTATGGCCTAGAGCAGCACTGTTTTTATTGACTAGCATTTCACAGCATATTGTTGTATCCTTTTCATCCATGGTTCTGCCTTGTTCATGTAATAAAATCTGTGTGTGCTATCTTACCTGAGAGTCTGGTTAAAAAAACTAGGGGATCCATATAGTTGAAGGAAAAAGCAATGGCTATGTAATTATATACTTTTTGGTGAGTGTGTGATTAACCACATGCAATACTGTGATAACTATGTTGAATAGATATCTTCCCGAAAGCTAGAGTTAAGTTCAGAAGCGCTTTTCTCTAGAACTGAATTTTCTCCGCTCTTTAAATGTCTACCTGGACAGGGACTGTCTTTATTATTATAACTTGATTTCCTTTCTCCCTTGCATGAGAGCTGGACGGACTAAGGAATAGCCATATGACACAATCTGTCTACAACTTTATATTTCTCCTTTTAAACTGTTTGTTGTACTGTCTTGCGCAATGTCATACATAATGCAAAAAATGTAACCTGTTTTCTAGAGTCTGGAAAATCCAATCATCTGATGTAGTTATTTAAGGTTTCTTTCTGTGTTAGGCTTAGCGATAGTTGCATACTTTCATCATCTGTCAACTATTATTATAATGTTTTCTGTACCTCGTGAAGTTGCAGTAATCAAGCAGAAGCAAGTAATATGTATTGCTCAAAAATATTGTTAAAGATAATACTTCACAAAACTTACATTAATGTCATGAATTAAATTTTCATGCAAATTTACATTTAATTTACCTAGGTTTGTAATGTATCTATAATAATTACAGAGAAGACTTGGATTATCACCTCTTTATTATTGAGACCAAATCCTTCTATATTTTTATCTAAACACTTTCATGTTTCTTTTGCTATTAATTAATATTACTTCTCATATCAGGAACGAATAGAAATGATTGAAAGGGACCAACATGAATATACATTGGATGACGAAGACAGAAAGGTGCAAGATGTAATTCTAAAACCTGATCCCTCACAAAAGGACGCCGTTGTGTTAAAGAAAACCCTTTCTTGTTCATACCCAAACTTGCCCATTAATGAGGCTCTAAGAAAGGAAAACGAGAAGCTTCAGTTAGAACTGCAACGTTCACAAGCTAACTTAGATGTTAGCCAGTGTGAAGTGATCCAGCATTTGCTTGATGTTACAGAAGCCGTTGCAGCAACTTCTTATCCTGATAAAAGTTCACCCACAAAAAAGTCCAATGTGGATCAGGGTAATGTAGATGGCAATAGTGAGAAAGGACATTATGATGATAGTTACACAAACAGTGATCAGAAATTGGCAACTTCGAGGTTAATTTTCTCAATGACTATTCATCCCCATTTTCACTAAATTGAATACTATAACTTATATTTCAGATGTAACTTTTCTGTTGGAAGTGTTATCATTCAAGTACTCGTAATAATTCAAGTCAGAGATACTGCACTTATGGGCAAAATTGGGTGGAAGATCAATTTTTTGTTTTTGGTGAACGGATACATTAATTCATTTTGACAAAGTTGTACTTGTATTTATGATTTCTACTTGTACAATCTCCTAAAATGACAAATTGCATCTTCAGAATTTCTTCCCTCCCACCAGCAAGTAACTTATGTTGAATTCTTTTTGCTATGTGTTTATTCATCTGTGCAGAAACACGTCGGTTTCCTCTAGGAAGGATTTGCTATCTTCTAAAGGTTCACATGTCTCCGATGAATGGCATTCGGATTTACTAGGCTGCTGTTCAGAACCTCTTTTGTGTATGTTCCAACATGTTTAATTGTTTATTACATGGAATGCAGCTGTTAAGCTTTTCATATTTATGAACTCTCGCATTTCACACTCAGGCACTTGATGGTATATATGCACTTGTTTATTTATTTATTTTGGGAATGGGACCTTCTCCAGGAGGACCCTCTGTTATGCAAAAGCGAGAATAGACAATAGAAAAATAATAACAAGAACACACAGATTAATGTGGAAACTCTAGACAGGAAAAAACCACGAAAAGAGGAGATAATCCATTTTATCAAAGACGAGGACAAGAGAGCATTTTGGATGGCTACACCAAATAATACAATGAAACCCTAAAATACATCATATATATGCGCGCGCGTGTGTGTGTGTTAGAATAAAACAGGTCCATACTTCTCATAATTTTAGTTTCGCCACATATCGCACCGCGAGCTTTTCGGACCGGGCCAAACAGAATTCGGTTTACCGTACTGTAACACCCTCTACTCTAAGAATAAATATCTTTGCCACATTCCTGTTCTGAGAACGTTTTCTGCATTAATTCTTGTGCAAAGTCAAATTATAAGTTCAAAATGGGAGAGTGACTGTAGTGCAAATAGTTATAATGAGGAGAAATAAAATATGAACAATTGTAGATTGGCAAATGAATTGGGAAATTGTACGAAAATGAATGGTAGGAATGATAAAATATGTGCACTCATCTTGTTTCCCCTTGCAGTGCAAGTAGTATCCTTATTACGTACATAAGGTGCTATTTATTTGATTGATTAAATTATGTGAATTTGGTAAAGACCATAGTTTTTCACGTCGGTAGAGAATTTAATGTTAGACGATGAGATTGGATGTTTCTGTTATCGGCTTATCGCTAAGTACGTTTTAGATTTTATTGACATATGATGTCTCTCATCCTCATCCTGTGCTACAAGATACTATTTTATTTCATGCTAGAGCCATGTTCTTTAGCACAAGGAATATTTTTATAATATTTTTACATGCTCAAATGAATTCTTAGCAGCTTATATATGCTTTTGCAGGCATAAAAACTATCTTCTTTCCTTGTGGCACATTTTCTAAGATTGCCTCCGTGGCAACTAACAAGCACATCTGTAAGTGATTATTTACCTTTTAATACTTCAATTATGCTTGCATTAATGACTTACCGTTGAGCCTACAAGTTTGCTTGGGAGCAATACTAAGGCATTTTTTTTAATGATGTTACCTGATGAATTCACTGAGTTGGTAATCCAAGTGTCTAGCAGATTTAGTATGCCACGAGTCTCTGTCCCATTAATGATGTCGTTGGAACTTGCGGTCACCTCAAACATAAATTCATTTAACAACTGTTCTGCTTAAATAAGGCTATCCTGAAATATTTATGGTCTTGGGGAAATAAAGTAATGGCTGCTTCCTTGAATTATATTGGTTTCATTTCTCTACTAGTTTTTGTCTCCTATAATGACACTAGATATAAAAAATATCTCTAGTTTCGAAAATTGCAAGTCATGAGGAAACAAATGATGTTTCTGATGTGCAGCTTCTGCAGAAGCATGTAACGACTTGATGGCTTATTCCTTGATACTGTCCTGCTGCTGTTATACATGTTGTATCAGAAAGAAACTTCGCAAAACGCTTAATATCAAGGTGATTCCTCTATTATCTCATGTCATAATAATTTTCTTCTTATTACACTTCTATGGACCCGACTCCAAATTTATTACGAACAAGGCTTAGTTTATTGTTCTTGTACTTTTACTTGACGGATGAAATGATCAATTAGAGTAAAAGACTTCTCCTCCAAAAGAACAAATATATATTGAAATTTGACAATGAAGTCTTAAAATTCTCTCTAGGATCAAGTTCTATAAGTTGAAAGAAAAAAAAGAATTGTCTTGTGAGCCTGTGTAAAGAAGTTACCAGTTGGTGAGAATTCGCCTTGGGGTAACTATTTCTACACTCACTGGAATTTACATTAGGTAGATTTTTATGGATATCCTACTATCTTTACAGGGTGGCTTATTTGACGACTTTCTCTCCCATTTGATGTGCTGTTGCTGTGCCCTCGTCCAAGAATGGCGAGAAGTGAAGATTCGTGGAGTTGAAGGTACGTGTATATTTGCTCCAAGTTTCATTTCTCGAAATAATGTTACAATCTATGCAAGCCTACTTTAGTTCCAAAGTTTAGGAGCCTAATAGATTGCATGATCGAATCAATTTATCATGTTTATAATTCCAACTCGCAGGTCATGAGAAGACAAAAACGAGCCCTCCACCTTTCCAGTACATGGAATCCTAAATTGTTGGGTTTTCGACAATATGATCACTATTATAAGATCATATGCTGATGTACATCGAAGTCATTTGTCGAGGTAATTGGTTGATGGATTTGTGTTGGATTGTGTATTGCGCTCTGTAAAGAGACCTTTTCAATTGTTCTGGCTACATAGATTCTTTTACATGAAATGAAATTTCTAGTGGTTTGAGTTTGTAGATTTAATAAACTCAGTTGCACTGGGTTCATTCAAGTAATTGATTTTGCATTATAAAGTCAAATTTGTGCTGTTGATTGATGACTCAATCAAAGAATCTCATTAGCATATCTATAAATTAGGAGAGAGAATCATCAAGCTCAAAACAGTTTATTTCCATCTAATTTCTAGTGGTGGCCAGCCTCGGTTTGGCCAGTAGGCCATCTGGACTCAAGTCTATGGCAACAATTAAAAAATGTTTTTAATGCAGGATACATTTCTCTCCCTTTTTTGGGCTTGAGGTTGAATACAATAAATATAGGGTAAATTAGGCCACATACACCCGTGTTAAAAAAAATTGAAAAATACACTGCATTTTATAATTTTTAGAGAACACGTACATAAATTAAGAAATACGCTCCTTTATATAAGAAAATCTGATCAGGGTAAAAAGACAATTTTCATTTTACAAAAGAAGAAACCAGATCCTTTCATTTTACTATGGTGATTTTGGGCAGTCGTCTTCTACTAAACCTAAGTCTGCAATTTTTATGGATTCTTGAGTAATATTGGTATATTAGTAATATTTTCCTAATTTAGGAATATCTTCCCAAATCGGGAATGATTGATATTTTGTCTAATTAGCCTTAATTAGTTAATATCTTTTGTAGTCACCTCCTTCTCCTGTAAAAGGACGGTCTCTTGTACAGTTTATACACATCTCAGAATATACAAATATTATTTACTTCTCTCTTTTCTTTCTGTACTTTTCTTATTTCAACATGGTATCAGAGTCATCTATTCTTCGAGTTCTAATGTTTTAATATATGGAGTTCACAAAGCTCCTTTTTTCTTAGTGTGTTTCTGGTTCTTAGATCCCATCCTTCTTACATCAATTTCGAGACTTTTGTTTATCGATTTTTGGTTTTTCGGTACCTCTAATCGATTTCAAGTTTCCCCATATTAATTTGGTACAAAGATCATTGGTGACTTCCATTTTCTCTGATTCGGTTAACATTATTCATTTATGGCTTCCACTAATAATGTTCATATTACTCATCTTATTGATAATGCTTTGAATGGCATCAATTACAATATTTGGGCCTAGGAGATGGTGGTCTTTTTGATTAGTAGTAGGTTGTGACGTTTTGTTACTGGTGACAAAGCAGAGCCAACAAAAACTGTGGAGTCTGCGAATGAGTTTGATGAACGTCTTGAGATGTGGAAAGTTACTCATTGTAAAAATTTATCTGGTTCATTAAGACCTCCGTTCCATCTATTCAAAGTATTCTTCCCAAATTTCGGAAAGCCAAACTTGCTTGGAATTTTTTGGCAAATCGATACAATTGCTTTAGTGATGCTGCTTTCCACTTTCAGTGAAGTCCAAGTTGTATCAGTTGCATCAAGATCTCGGTCAATCCACTGTCGAGTATTACTCTCAAGTTAATAGTCTTTGGGATCAGCTCTATTAGGCTTATCCATCTTTTCCTGACGATAAATTCATTGAACTCTTCTCAAAGTATCAGGATCGTCGCAGTTCATCCATTTTATGATGCATAATCGAGATGACTTTGAGAATACTAGAGCCTCGTTTCTTCATCGCTCTCCATTACCAACTCTTGATGCTGCTCTTACTGAGCTCATTTTCGAGGCGACACACTAGAAGACTCATCCAATTCATTCTATTGATCTGGTTATGGCTACTATACATAGATTAGTTGTGGTTGCTGATTCTTCCATGCCACGTCGATTCATTGGTCAATGTCACTACTTAAGGAAGAAGGTCATCGAATTTCTGATTGTGCAAAAAAATAAGGGCTAAGAATGCCAAAGATGCTCAAAAAGCTAAGACACATACCTCCATTCCCAAGATAGTTGCTGCATCTACCAATTCATCAGCTTCGGAGTCTTCCTCTACACTTACATTATCTTCTCTTACTGCAGCTGATCTCAAGACAATTGTCCATCAAGTTTTATCTCGTACTCATTCTGCCTTGACCTTTTCCTCAGGTATATCATCCTCTTGGTTTATTGATTCGGCATGTTGCAATTATATGACCTCTGATCCCTCTATACTGTTTGAGAAGAAATCTGTAATTCATGTCCCTGATATTTACATTGTTGATGGTTCCCATATGTCTATTAGTCATGTTGGTTCCATATCTATCTTTACTCTTTCAATTCTTGATACATATCTCGTTCCAAAATTATCTCTCAATCTTCTTATTTTGGACAACTTGTTGAGCATGATCAGAAAACGGGTCAGCTAGTTGGGACAGGGCATAAAGTTGGTCGACTTTTTGAGCTTTCATCATTGCAAGTTTTGATTTTATCTTCTGTCCAACCTTTTGCAGTTGCTGTCTCTTTCAGTCATTTGCATTCCTGTCTTGGTCATACATCTTTGTCTCGTATTCAATCTCTAGCATCTAATGATTACTTAGGAAGAGTTAACTTTGACTCTTTTGATTGTCTATCTTGTCAATTAGGAAAACAGAAAGCTTTTTCTTTTAATAACAACAACTTTTTATCTTCTACCCATTTTGATCTTATCCATTCTGATATATGGGACCTGTCCCTATTCCTAGCAAGGGGGTCTCATTATTTTGTTATCTTTATCTATGATTATTCATGCTGCACATGGATTTATCTTTCACACAATCGATCTTAGTTATTAAATGTATTTTGTAGTTTTAAGCAGATGATAAAAACTCAGTTTGATCGCACTATCAAACTATTTCGCTTTGATAATGCCATGGAGTATATGTCTACCTCTTTTCTTGACACCCTTAAAGAAGATGACACTCTTTCCATTGTTCTTGTCTATATACTTCCCAACAAAATGGTTGTGCAGAACGTAAGTACTTTCATATTCTCGACGCTATAAGATCTCTTCTCCTCTCAGCCTTTCTCCATGTATCAATTGGGTTCCTTCCCCTATCATTTCCAATCGGTCTCCTTATGAGCTTCTCCACAAAAAGGTACCAAATTATTCTCTCTTGAAAGGTTTTGGTTGTGTTTATTTTGTATTACATCCACATCATGAGCGTACCAAACTTGAACCACGATTTCATCTTTGTTGTTTTCTCGATTATGGCATTGATTACAAAGTTATCGATGTTATAACCCCATCACCAAGCGTCTCCGCATCTCCTGCCATGTTTGGTTTTGGGAGTACAAGCTCTTCGCCTATATAGTCCCCTTACATACTCCATCTCATCATCCAATTTTTACTAACCCAGTATAGATTTTTCATTAGATTCTAATGCAGGTGCTGAAAGCTCATTCAGTGACCACTCATCGCCTGTTCCTCCTGAGTTTGAGCCATTTCCTGATACTATCATCCCCTCCGAGTCCTCATCCGCTCCAGAAATTTATCGCTCCAATAGAATAAGTACACCTCCAATACATTTTAATGATTATCATTGTTTTTCTGCTATTGCCACTCTTTATGAACCTCGCAATTATAGTGAGGCTAGTTCTAAACCTCTTCGGAAAAAAGCTATGTTTGATGAACTTCAGGCCCTCCTCAAAACTTGTACATAGGACTTAGTTGATTTGCTTTTGGTAAGTCTGCAGTAGGATGCAAATGAGTGTACAAGATTAAGACACGAGCTGATGGGTCTATTGAACGATATTTCATCTTGTAGCACGGAGATTCACTCAGGAGTATGGTATTGACTAGAGGAGACTTTTGCACCTGTTGCACATCTTACTTCTTTTAGATCTTTACTTACTGTTACAGCTATTCGACAAAAAAGTCTATTTCAAATGAATGTGAAGAATGCATTTCTTAAAGATAATCTAGATGAAAAAGTCCTCAAAAGGTTTGTTGCCTTCGAAAGGCTCTTTGCGGTCTCAAGCAGTCTCCTCGAGCTTGGTTTTCCAAGTTTAGTTCAGTGTTGGCTTAGTAAGGCTTCACTCCTAGTGCATTTGATTCTGCTTTGCTTATCCGTCAGTCTAAGGCTGGTATTGTCCTTCTTACTATATGTTGATGACATGGTTATTATGAGTGATGGTCTTTTAGGTATACACGCACTTCAACGGGTTTTTATCGACAATTGGTTTGTAGTCTCATTTACTTGACTATGACTCGTTCCGACATTTCTTATGCAGTCACCTTGGTAAGTTAGTTTATGCATTCTCCTCGCTCTACTCACTATGCTGCTTTTCTCCGAATTCTTCGGTACATTAAGGGGACTTTGTTTTATGGGATTCATTTTTTTGCCCACTCATCATTGAACCTTCAGGCATATTCTGACTCTGATTGGACATGTGATCCTACTGATCATCGCTCCACTATTGGGTATTGCTTCTTGCTCGGTACATCTCTTATCTCTTGGAGAAGTAAAAAAGCAAACACTTGTATCTCGCCCTAGTACAGATGTTGAATATCATGCATTGGTCGATACTACCTCTGAACTTTTGTGGCTTCGATGGTTATATTACAGGATATGGGTGTTTCCTTTACTGGCAATTCTTATATTCATTGGGACAATACTAGTGCTATTCAAATTGCCCACAATAATATTTTACATGAGTGCACGAAGTATATTGAGATAGGTTGTCATTTTTTTCGTTATCATATTAGGCAAGGTATTTTTCGATTACATCATGTTACTTCTGCTGATCAGCTTGTTGACATCTTCACAAAGGATCATTCTTCGGTCGTCATCTTGATTTGGTTTACAAACTCAAGTTGACATCTTCGCTCTCATCTTAAAGTTTAGGAGGGGATGTCAGTATATAATCTATTAATATATTATTAATATATTTCTAATGTAGGAATATCTTCCTAAATAAGGAATGATTGATGTTTTGTCTAATTAGCCTTAATTAGATAATATTTTTACCTTCTGTAGTCACCTCTTTCTCCTATAAAAGGGCGGTCCCTTGTATAGTTTATACACACAACAGAATATACAAATATTCTTTACTCCTCTCTTTTCTCTCTATACTTCTCTTATTTCAATAGGTGTTTTTAGCCAAATTTGTATTATTCTTATGTGTTGTAGATTTTAATCTCTTCAATTGAAACTATGGTTGTTACACGTAATCTTCATTTTTCTTTAGCATTTGAAACTACGATTTCTGAATAGATGGCTACTAAAGGAAATGTGATGAGAACCACGTAGCAACGAACATTACGCAACCCACAACGAGATTGAAGATCCCAAGAAAGCCCAAAAAATAATCCCGATTCTGAGTTTGAATCAAGAATTAATGAACCAAGCAACCAAACAAAAACGAAGTTTGAATGACCTCTTGATTACACAACACATGATCCACACTCGGTGTTAAACGCCACAAGAATTCTCTTGATAAATTCAGAATGTTCTAAGAAGAATAAGGTTTGAAAAACACAATAGCCTCTCGAATATATCTCAATAATAAATTTGTCAAAAGGTCCTTACAATAAATAGTAACCAAGTATTTATAGGACAAACCTAAAATCCTAAATTGTACGGGAATTAACTTACTAGAATAACAAAAGATTGCAATAAATTAGAATCCTAGTGAAATAAGGAAAATTCGGAAAAGGAAATATTCTGCCCAGATTTTGCTTTATGCGGCCGCATAGTACAAATCTATGCGGTCGCATAGAAGCTTTAATATAGCTCCTCCTAGCTTCGGTAAATAAGCATGCGACCGCATACCAGTTACAACTATGTGGTCGCATAGTTGTCCACCAAGGCTTCTTCTTCCGTTGTTTGCAATATGATGCTTTAATTGATTTCGGCCATTGAACCCTTTATGAAAGTTGTTCCTTGGCTCGCTAGCTTTGACATTTCGTCCACCGTAGTTTGAGTAAGCAACTCCATCGCTTCCTTGACCCGCTTTGCCCTCGATCGAGTCATTAGTCCTCCTTCGATGATCAACGGGTCTCATCCTTACTCCTAGATCATATCAAAATGTAGGAATGGTAAATGAAATTTAGTGCTTGTTTGTCTCCCATTATTGGGAGAAAAATGGAGTAATGAATAGTATTTTTTGGAGAATGTGTAGTTGAAATTTAAAATAATTTTATTGGTTTACGTGACAAATATTTTATTGGGTAAATGTGTGGTAGAAAATCTAACTGTAGCAAACAATTTTTTAAATTAATGATAGACAAACATGGGCTTAAAATCGAAGAAAAAGAAAGATGTTGCCGGGGAACTCTACGAACAAAAGGTTAAACTGGATTCTTAGTATCTTTTTCTATTCATTATGTTGATTTTGGGGTTTTTATATTTATTTTGGCATTTTAATAATTATTTGTGAAAACTTGTTTTTGATTTTTATGCACATTCTATAGTTGTAATATAACGTGTACTCATGTAATTAATTTTTCCTAGGTAGCCTGTGTTACAACAGCGTCACAAAATATAATAATATATTACAATGCAAAAGAACAAACAAAGAATTAAAACTACAGAGGAAAGAATTTTAATTACTGAAGAAAGAATTAGCAAATCGATGCCTAAATTTTTACACAGTATCCTTAATATAGATTCGTCCATCACCATAAGTGCTTGAAGTTTCATTTGAGCGCTGTTGCCATTATATGCTGGAGAAATCAGTAGAATCGGGGCATTTTAGTTTCTTTCGACGAACTAAATTTGATTAGAACTATTACCAAGAGTTTAATGATAGTGAAAATTTTTGAACAGAAAGAATTCAAAAAAAGATGAGAATTTTCGTGTGTGGAACAAAGGAAAAAACCGACTTATATAAAAGGTTCTAATGTGTTGCTCAATAAACCGACAGTTAAAATTGTTACAACTATTAACACCATCTTTAACCAGACGGCTTAATATTTCCATCAATAGCAATAAACACGAGTTTCAGGAGTTTTAGGAATAGAATGGAAGAAAAAAAAAAATAAAAATTATAGAAAATAAAGGCAAAACGTGGACTATATTAAGGGGCCAATTTTGATCCAATGTTCTTCTATGCAAGTTGTACTTGCGCATCAGTTCAATGGCCAGGGTTGCTAATCCGGTTCGTGCTCCTCACTGCAAGCGTACGTGGAGCGAGACTTTATGTTACAAATGATTATACTTACAAAAGTGTGGTTATATATAAAATAGACATTGGAACAAATTAAAATAGTTTTTCCTCCAATACATAAACTCCTTCCAATTAGTACACTTTGAACTCCAAATTATCATTCATTTGAGCATCAATTTTAACAAATAAATATTTGATTTCAATGTTTTCAAGGAGGAGAACACGAATCTACTTTGATCTTTCAAAACAAAGGAATGGGTAACATACAAAATTATGCCAAAATACTCCCATTTATATGTCATTTTCCTCCAATCCTCTACATGAATGTTAATTGAGAGAGACGAAAACGTGAAACAAAAAAATTTGGTGATAAAGTTCAATGATTGAAATTTGCATAAGATAGATAACCATTACCTTTTGAACCTTTCATTGTGAAAAATATGTTTACTTTATTAGCTGATCAGTAGATACAATATCTTTGAATTGTTCTACCTTTTGTGCAAATGATAATATGCTACACACATGATTCTTCCCAATACAATTCAGTTCTGATTGTTATATTTGTTTGTCATCAAGACCATACATTTGGTTATATGAGAATTTCTAATAATTGAGCCCCAAATAATTTCTTGAGAAGTAGCCCCTGTTTGTTTGTCATCAAGAACATACATTTGGTTATATGAGATTTCTAATAATTGAGCCCCGAATAATTTCTTTAGAAGCATCTCCTCTTCTCTCACACATAGGTGATTTCTTAAGTACAAGTAACCTGAATTACTCCATTCAATTTTTTACGCATAAAAATCATTAAAAGCATATTTTTTTATGTTTTATCCTTACGAGCATCATTGTTACATCATAGAAATGGACATAAGATAACATTTCCCACAATAATTCGATTAAGTCTTTACAATTGGATTGTCCATTTCAACCTAGATCTTAGGATCTCCAGTCAACTAGGTTGAATTTCCATTGTATTAACTCATTCGTTTAAAGGCTCAAGTCCCATTCTTAATTTGTTTTAAAGAATGGGACTTAAGCCTTTGTTTCAAGTGTCTACCAAAATTATTCTTACTAAATTTTTGAAGATTTTTTTCCACATAATATGACTGGCTTATAAGGATTTGATATCCTTGAAATTTTAATTACAAGTATTACATCAACAATTCCATATTTTTCATGTCAAATATTGAATTCAATATATATTTAGTAGATTTAATCATTTTATCATTACTATCAACAATAAGTACGTCATGAACGTAAAGATATAAGATGACATAACATTTTCAGCAAGTAAATGCACTTGTCAAACTCATTGATCTTAAATCTACATTCCATCATGACGGTATCAAACTTTTCATACCATTGTTTTGGTCCTTATTTCAAGCCGTACAATGATTTCATCAATTTAAAAACTTTCTTTTCTTGCCCTAGTGATGAAAAATCATCAATTTGTTTCATGTAGATTTCTTCATCTAAATCTTCATTCAAAAGGCAGTTTTAATATCCAATTGATGTGCTTCAAGATTTCGTAGTACTTCAATCGCAAGTATTATCATGATAGATGTTATTTTCATTATTGGAGAATACATATCAAAATAATCAAGCATTTTTGCTGACTGTAACCCTTTATCACTATTCTAGTCTTATACTTCTCAATAATTCCACGTGTTTCCGTTTTCCTTTTGAAAACCATTTGTAACGTAGTGTTTTGCTTCTCAAAGAAGGATCCATCAGCTCTCATTTATGATTTTGCAAAAGAAAAACTATTTCGCTTAAATGATCTCTTTTCATTAGGGTCATTCTGAAACGTTCACAATTTATAGAAACTTTAAGGAGGTTATCTTTCCAGGATATAGGTAAAAAAATCAAGATGATAAAGATTTTTTCGTCATTTTTCTTTTCCTAAGTATTGGTTAACCTCAAGTTCCTCTTCTAGTCATTCGTCCTCACTATTGTCAACTATAGTCTCATATATCCATTTGGAGGAGCTTGCTTCCTCTTTGGATCTGTATGAGAATACATGTTCAAAGGACAAAACATTTTTCAATTTTATTATCGTATTTTTGAGTATGTTTGGGGTCATTTACAAGAAATTGATAAATACTACTATTATGTGCATAGCCTATGAAGATGCAATCTATAATTTTCGAGCATATTTTCATCTTCTTAGGTGTAGGTACATCCACTTTTGTAATACACCCCACACTCATCAGTATTTATAGGAAGATTTTCTTCCTTTCCATAACTTATAGATGCTTTTTTCTCTTTTCTTTCGGGATACTTTATTTAAAAGGCAATTTGTCTACAGCGTGACTTCCTTCACAAGTTCTGAGGTAACTCAAAAATTACAACATTTCATTTATCATTTCTTTAAAGTACAATTTTTATGTTCAGCAACACAATTTTATTAGGATGAATAAGATGCAGTGCTTTCATGTATGATTCTGNTTTAGGGTCTATCTTTACCTTCTTTGGTATTGGAACAACCAATTTAACAAGACACCCCACACTCATTAGTATTTATAGGAAGATTTTCTTCCTTTCCATAACTTATAGATGCTTTTTTCTCTTTTCTTTCGGGATACTTTATTTAAAAGGCAATTTGTCTACAGCGTGACTTCCTTCACAAGTTCTGAGGTAACTCAAAAATTACAACATTTCATTTATCATTTCTTTAAAGTACAATTTTTATGTTCAGCAACACAATTTTATTAGGATGAATAAGATGCAGTGCTTTCATGTATGATTCTGTATTGTGCATAGAATTCAACAAATAGTGCTTTATATTCATCACCTCAGTCACTTCTTAATACCTTAATTTTCATGTTGAGTTGATTTCAACTTCATTCTTTCAAAGACCAAATTTCTGTATAGTTTCATTCTTACTTTTAACCAGATATATGTAATAGTATTTTGTGATATCATGAGTATTTGTTGCCACCTCTTGTTTGTACAAAATTTATGTCATATGCATCATGGTGAATTAAATCAATTGCTTGTGTATTTCTTTCAATAGAATAAAATGATGACCTTGTCAATTTTATCTCGACACAATTTTCCTACTTATGTTTAGAATCATTATAAAATGTGGGTATACAATTCAAGTTAATTAATTTATGCTAAGTGTCATAATTAACATGGACTTTGTAATGTCACATATTGAAAGACTCAAGCAAGTAAGGGAAGGCTTAGCCACTATTCGGTAGGGATTGAAATTAGATTTTAGTAGATTTTGATAAAAGTTGATGAAATGTGTGATTAAAATATTGAGTCTCATGAAAATATGTAATTAAAATTAATTGCTGACTTTGACTTAAATTAAAAACTAGATTTTATTTCCTACAAAACGTAGACTTAGTTTTATTTATTTTCAGCTTGATAACGATTACGTTAAACGTAAAAAGCCATCCAGACAAATAACCCTACAAACAAATATTTCACTTTTAGACAAAATAACTTCGTCTGACTAAAAATATACGGAAACAATTTTTATTCTAAAGTAACCCGAACACAAAGTTATTGCAGTATTCTAGCACATACAACACATTGTTAAGAGTTCGCTCTTTTACAGAAATCATCTTGAGAACCAACTTTCCTTGACCTTTGATTTTAGAAGTTGTTGAACTTTCCATAAACAACTTTCCCCATTCTCGTTCTCTTTTGCTTCAAACAAAGTAAATAACTATTTATCAAATCACGCGTACCTTGTAGCACCGGTGTCAATCAGCCACTCGTTTGAGTTTGAACTAACCAAATTCACTTCAAAATTAACAACTATGAGTTCATTTCAGACACATCGTTTGCCATGTAGTTAGCCACATTTGCTTATTTCTTATTGATCTTCTCTGGTAATCTGCATTCTGAAATTTTATGACTTGCTTTCTCATATTTGAGACATTTTCTTTGAAACTTCTTCTTATAAATTCCACATTTTCATCCTAGCTTAGCCCATTTGTCACTAGATGGCCGAAACTTATTCTTGTAGGTCTTAGAAGTTTGACCAAGCTCCACAACATTTCTTTTAACCACAATGGGATTGAACCCCTTCTTTCTGAAAATTCTGTTGTTTTCTTCAATTCGAAATCTTACAATCAATTCTTCAATTATTCATTTCCTTTCACTTATACTTAAGATAATTTTTTAGATCTTTCCAAGTCGGAGGCAGCTTCTCAATAATAGTAGCCACTTGGAAAGTTTCAATTAAAATCATCCATTAAGTATAAATATCATGTAGAATTACATGGAGTTTCTGTACTTAACCGATCACATTGTCATTGTACTATAGACTTTGTATAGTGAATCAGCCGACATATTCATGATATAGTTGTGGCATATGAAATTAAAATGCTTTCAAACATCAAGTGTTCTTACAATTTGGACATCTCGCTTACCCTCATTGAGTTTCAGAGTATCATCAATCGAGAACCTTATGAGATTCAAGATGGTTAAATAAGATAACATCTTTTGTTGTCAGGTTTTAAAATGCAAACCATTGAATTTCTCCAGTTGTCCCTATGATTAGTCGGGATAGTTACAAGAAGGTTAGTGTAACACCCCATTCATATAGATAACAATACTAACCCGTGTAGGAATACAATTGATGACTTGACCTAGACATCCAAATTCACAAACACATTTTTTATATAAAATGAAAGCATATCCACCAGTATATCCTTGTATATAGTACACTGAAACCAAAGATAATAAATCCATAGTCCAACATATTTATCCTAAGGTTGTAAAAGTATCTATATGCCATTTCAAAAGTCATACAGGATCCGCAAAATATAATACAACTGAAGTCCACAAAACAACCCTATAGGTCGTCATCCATGTACATCGAAATCTAGAATCTCGTAAGAGCTCCACAGCCAGTCATGTGTTCTATGAGGTTCCATGCTCACCTACAACGCAAGAACTACTTAAACTAATGCTTAGTAAGCAAAAATCATGCATGACATGAGTATGGGTCATAATGGTAGCTGACCCCATGCGATTAACTTTAAACCTTATGTTGAGGATGTATCATGCTCAAATATTCGTCGAACTTAACTAGAGGTAACCTCATTGAAATCATTCCTCGGGCCGGTGACCCACCTACTATGTACCAAATAGAGCTCTGCACACTATTAACATCAATAATAAATAATCAAATGGCCAATATGACATCGACACCGACGAGCGGACCATCCTTTTTTGACCACTAGAGGCCTATCCCTTAACCGTCCCCATGATCAACCAAAAGTATCCCACCCGGCAGCGCCAATAATCATAATATCACAAAGGCACAGTCGAGTGGTCTACCCTCCTATGATCACCAAAGGTCCATCCGCTATCTACGTTTGCAATCATCCAGGAAGTATCTCCCGTGGTGCCAAAACATATAACATAAGCATGCCTCACATGCCTCGGTATCTTATTAGTGGTCAATAAAATATTTTATGAGGAAAAATCAGTTTTACAATCATGGACGTATGCTGTGCATGAAGATGAAAACGCTAGTGAATGACACACTTAATCAAAACCGATGTCAATATATTCTGAAACCACATGCTCAATGATCATAACCATCATATGATATACAATGAGCTCCTTATCAAAGTTATGTAAATATTTCAACATTACTATATCGCAAATACTATATTCTTGTATCGTAGTTGCAAATGAATTTTTACTTGCCTTTTTGCCCTTGTGTGTGCGCGCTGTTCTGCGGAGTGTAAATCAATTCTCTTTTTCACTTAAAGTTGGAGATTTGCCTGTATTACCATCTAATATTAAATACAATCCTAAATTTGATAATCTTAACACACACACAATCCTGTGTTAGTTCCACTCTTGCCAAAATTATTTAGATGACATTAGCAATTAAAGTTACCGATTGCATTGCAAACTAGTCTCATAAATCACACTATTTCTCGAATCCAATTGTGAACGTCGGTGTCATCCAATTGTTGTTAGAAACCTAGCACTCCCTAAAATGTATTTTTTTTAATGCCTAAGAGATAATTAATGGACAGGTAAAGGTTAAATCTAAGTTAAATACACAAATGTGCAGAATCTGTTTTTTAGGTTTTCGTTGCTGTCCAAGTATTTTTCCAATCCTTTTTCACACCCTTAACTATATCCAATAATTCTCGAATTTTTACCACACTTCAATAACATGTATGTAAAGGTAATCATGCCATAAATTTGTCACAAGTGAAGGGTTTAGAGCTTCGAAGGCATTCCTTTTTACAGACGCCAAATCAAACAATTTCCCTCATGGCTGTTTTGAGTTTCACTTGAACTAGACTTTTAAAAGTTGGATTCTAACATATTATAACTCTTGTATAAAAACATTCATATTGATAATATAAGTTATACCCAAGGGATTACTTAAAATCAAAGTTTAACCCATTCAAATCTAGCAATCCACATCTCTGTCCAGGTTGTTTTATTTCAAGTTCTTGTAATTAATTGCCCCCATTTTTTTTGCCATCATAAATCATCCAAAACACCCCCAACATCTTAATCAAGTCCAGTGGTTCAAGAGGCTATAAAAATCTCAAAAACAATAAAGATATACCTCAAAATAGTGTACTAATTAAGCTGCCTAGAACTCCCAATTCCCAGCTTTCTGTTTTCTATTTTCCTTTAGCTCTTTTGCTTTCTTTTTCACTTGGGGATAACTTGAGGACAAATTTGGGGTTAAGTGTCCTATTTAGGGGCTATATAAAGAGTCTTAAGGGTTGGGGTCGTGCTTGACACTTAAGGATGAAGAAATTGGTGATTAAAGGACAAATATCTCCAAGCATGAGGTGTCCAAGCAGAATGTGGCTTCATACAGCCATATTGGACTTTTCCTTTCTTATATTTGGATCCATATGTGACTTATAAGATA
>CAIGRK010358469.1:0-19612 GCA_903798315.1 Fraxinus greggii | reverse complement strand
TCTTGAACTTTAATTATAATTATAATTAAGTCCAAAACTTTCAAATGATTTCAATTGAGCCCAAAACATTTCCAAGTTGTCATAGGGCTATGTTCGGGCGTATATTTTTCAAACTCCAATAATTAAGTCTATATAGTAGACTCTGAACCCTCCAATCTAATTATTAGTCTTTATTTTTTTACCAAAAACAAAAGATCGCATTCTTAGAACATGTAAAACTACAAAAGCTAATATAAAAATTTGTAATACTTTTGTTTGACCTAACGTACATTTGTTTCATCCTCGTTCGAGATCTAATAATTAGGTATGGACATGAAAGATCATTTTGCCTCTCTAATTATTGTCATTAGTTTAGTACTGTTTTCTTCAAGGGTCTTGTAACCAATCAAAGATGTTGAAGTTTAACCGTTACTAAACATTGAGCTCAAATTTATAATCTTTATCAGCAAACATTTAAGTAGTCCCTTGATTGTTTTTCAGGGTGGCAAATTCCCTACATGAATTTGTGTTTCTTTACTTGTTCATTTTCAAGTTTCCAACTCATCAAAATATTTGATCAATCAAATTGATCTCACCCAAAGAACAATTAAACTCGTGAAAAATATACACAACACTGTTCAGAAATTTAGATAAAATACTCGATGATCAAGTAGAATTTTACCATCTATTTGATAATGCTATAGAATTAAACTCGACGTGTGATCAGTTCAATACAATATAAGTGTACTAGTGTTCCCATTAAACTATTTATACAATAATGACAAATCACAATTCTGAATACTGAATTAGTTGACACTATAACCTTTTAATACGAGGTGACAATCATTATACATTGGTTGTGAATAATTTATTTTTTTACCAAAATATAAGTTGTGTCACATTGTGCTTTCCAATGCAAGCACCCATCTTATACTATCACAAGTGATCATTGACACTTTAATTCACACGCTCAATATCATATAAATACAATAAAATAAAATGAATTTTATATATTATAACTATACGAAGTTTAGGATAGAGATATTAGTTTGTTCTATCGATCTTTCAAGATGTGAATATCTCGAACATATCTAATTTCACCTAAGTCTTTCATATAAAATTATTGGGCCCACCATTCTTTAGTAGATAATAATGCTCCCACATCATTTTCAATGAGTGGAACATCATCCACGTAAAGCACTAATAAAATTACAATTTTATCTTGTATGTTTTTATAGGCACAGGGTTCGTAAAAGCTCTTATCAAAATCATGTATCTTATTCATCTCATCAAATTTGTTTCAAGATCTCGATACCTACTTCAATCCATAAATAGACAATTGCAACTTGCAGACTTTCATTTCATGACCGTGATCTATTAATCCAGCTAGTCGTGTCATATAGATACACTCCTCAAGATGGTCATTTAGAAATATCGTCTTGATCCACACCTTATAAGAATAATATGTAATGGATAAAAGAATCCAGATAAACTTAAACATAACAACATACGATAAAAAGTCTCCATATAATCGATGTCTTCTCATTGGGTAAACCCTTAGCCGCTAGCCTTGATTTGAAGCTTTCCACCTTCCCATTTACTACTTTCTTACAATAACTTTCTTACTATTGTAGATCCCTCTGCATCAAGACGAGTTTTATCCCTTCTGGTACATCTACAATATTCTAGACCTAATTGGAATGCATGAATTCAATTTCAGTATTCATAGCTTATTGTTATAGATCTGCATCAATATTATCCACGGACTCTCTATATGAAGTTGGATCATCAACTTGTATAGCAGAGATCACTTGATTAGACTTTTCGACCAACAAGTACCTACGAATAGGTTGACAGCCCTCTAACTTCGTCTAAGGTGTGATGGATCCTGGACCATGACGTCATTTGCAATTGTAATGTTTTTCTTCAATGTCGGTATTACCATCTGGTGATGACACTATTTCCTCATTAACTTCAACATTGTCTTGATCGAAAGGGCTTGAGACAACTGATATATCCCACTCAAATCACGTTCTCGAGGATTGGATGGAATTTCTCTACTCATTTCTTCATACACAACTTTACTCTTGGACTAATGTTCATTAATATACTTATTCTCTGTGAAAATTGCATTTGTGCTAACAAAGACCTTTCCATTTAGAAGACTATAGAAACAATATCCTCAAACACCCTTGAATATCCTACCGACAAGTATATTTATGACCTAAACTCCAAATTTTTGTCTTTCCTTTATCACGTGAGTTAGAAATCCCAATCATTAGATGAATGTATTCAAATCTAGAGCAATCATTTGTAAATGTGATGAAATGCAAATCAATAATGGTTCAACCTTAAATGTGTTAAAGGGACCATCTTTTGCAAGCCTTTTTATCTTGATAAGATCAATGTGTCCAAGTCTAAGATGTCATAGATATATTTCATTAGTTGGTAAGAATTTTGTTTATGGTTTGCAAAAGTAATATTTATTTCATTTGTCGAATAATTTAAAATATAAAGATCATTCATCAAATATCTATCACAAATAGGAACTTTATTCTTCAAAACGTAAAGTGTATCAGGTGCCGAATTTACAAAATAACCTTGATCTATTAAATAGGAAACAAAAATCAAATTATGTTTCATCTATTGGACATAATAACCATCTTTAAGAACTGAATGCATACCGCTATTGAAATAAAAGTAAACTAATACTACGACTTTTACCAAAACTATCGCTCTCGTGCCAGTGGTTATTTAAACTGGCTTTCATTGAGTTTTTAGCTCTTTTGAAGCACTTTCATAGACATATAAGTATAAAAGATAAACTGCAAAGGAATTTGAAGAAGAAAGGAAATGGCGGAAGAGGAATTGATTCAGCTGAAGAAACGAATGAAATTTCAAATTACAGAAACAAAACATATGACCCTATTTATAGACACACATATCTTACCTAATCCAACTGAACAACGGAAAAGTAAATGACACAAATGACCCTGTACAAAATATCTACAAAAGATCAATAAAACGTGACTTCAATACTCCCCCTCAAGAGGAAGATGCATGTTTAATACTCCCATCTTGCTTAATAATGTTTTGAATTTATCTCCTCCCAATAGTTTAGTAAGCAAATCTGCAATCTGTTCTTGTGAAGCTAAATGAACCATCTTTACTTCCCCGGCTCGAACTTTGTCTCTAACAAGATGACAATCAATCTCTATATGCTTCGATCTCTCATAGAATACCGAATTGCTGGCTATATGTATAGCAGATTGATTATCACAAAACAATAAGGCTGATTTAGTATGAACAACACCTAAGTCTTCAAGTATATTCTTCAGCCAGCTTAGTTCACACACAACAGCAGCCATGGATCGATATTCAGCCTCAGCTGAAGACCTTGAAACTGTATGCTGCTTCTTAGATTTCCATGATATCAACGAACTTCCTAGGAATATACAATAACCAATAACAGATCTCCTTGTATGTGAACAAACTGCCCAATCAGCATCACAATATCCTTTGGGATGTAATTCCGATTGGCTTGCAAAGAACAAACCCTGTCCCAGTGTCCCTTTTATATATTGCAACACATGGTGAGCAGCCTCCAAATGAGATTGTTTTGGTGACTGAAGAAATTGACTTAGAACTTGCACTGAGTAAGATAAATAGATCGTGTTATAGTTAAATAAAGGATCATTCCAACAAGTCTTCGATACAAACTCACATCAGTAATGGCATTCCCTTCATCCTTGCTCAACTTCAAATTTTGTGGCAAAGGACTATGTGCTGGCTTAGCTCCAAGATAGCCAACATCCTTCAAAACCTCCATTGCATATTTTCGCTGACAGACAAAAATTCTAGCAGAAGTCCCGGCAACTTCAAGTCCAAGAAAAAACTTTAAAACTCTCAAATCTTTCAGTTTAAATTGGTCATTTAACTGATTCTTGAACTGCTCAATGTAACTCAGGTTGTTTCCCCCAATGATTATATCATCAACGTAGATCAGAACAACTGTGAATGAACAACCATCCTGTTTGCAAAAAAGTGAATAATCAGATTTTGATTGCCTGAAATTTTGGGAAAGAATGTAGGAAGTGAACTTGGTGTTCCACTGCCTCGAGGGTTGCTTAAGCCCGTAAATAGACTTATTCAATTTGCAAACTAAAGGTTCTCCATTCCCCCTTGCTGCTCAAAGCATGGTGGCATCAACATTTATATCCCTTCATCCAATTCTCCATGTAAAAAGGCATTGTCGATGTCTAATTGATGAAGATGCCAATATTTTTGAGCAGCAACAGCAAGCAAAGACTTAACAGTCACCAACTAGGCAACAGGAGAAAAGGTTTCTTCATAATCAAACCCAGCTTGCTGAGTGAAACCTTTAGCCACCAGACGGGCTTTCTTTCTCTCTTCTGTACCATTGGCATGAAGTTTAACCTTAAAAACCCATCTACAAGACACAGGTTTCTTATGTGCAGGCAGTCTAAGTATTATTTGATACAAGACTTGATATTCAGCATCCATAGCCTTACACCATTCTGAATGTTTGGATACCTCAGCAAATGACTGAGGCTCATATATAGTGGACAAAGCCAGTGTGTATTTTCTCTGACCAGGAGACAAAATGGCATAGCCCAGATAATCACCAATGAAGTACTGCTTACCAAGTCCAAATTCTTGCTAAAAACAGAACCTTTCTCCATAGATTCTGATTGAGGTATAGACAATTGAAATACTAGACTGAAGTGATTATCTTGCAGGTAAGAGGGAGCACGTTTTTGTCTGGTAGATTTGTGTGAAGGATCATTATGTGAGATGGTAGAATGGTAGATGAAGAAGTATTAGAATTGGAAGAAGGATAGGAAGAACTATCAGAAGAATGATCTGCATTGAGATTAATTGAAGGAGAAATAGACCTATCAGGACAAAGAAATGGTTGAATAGGAAAAAGGACAGAATGAGGTTGAAGTTCAGTATTAGATTTAGATAAAGAATGAAGAAGAGAACCATGAGGAAAAGGGAAAATGTTCTCATGAAAGACAACATCCCTGGAAATAAAAGTGGTATTATTGTGAAGATTGTACAGCTTGTAAGCTTTCATGTCATAAGGGTAACCAAGGAATATGCATGGAACAGCTCTAGGATCAAACTTGGTTCGATGTCTTTTGAGGGTAGAAGCATAAAAAAGACAGCTAAATACCCTAAGATGAGTATAGGAAGGAATGGTTTTGTAAAGTATCTCATATGATGACTAGTTGGCAAGAATCAGAGTAGATGTTCTATTGATGATATAGATGGTGGCTGTTAGAACACAGTCCCCCAGAAACGATGAGGTAGATTAGCCTGAAACTTTAGTGCCCCTAGCAATGTTGAGAAGATGCTGATGTTTTCTCTCAACCACACCATTTTGTTGTGGTGTTTTAATACAACTTAACTGATGAATGATCCCCTTTTCTAGATAGAAATCAGTCATGTGAAATTCCAGGCCATTATCAGATCGAAGAGTTTTGATGTTGCATTGAAAATGTGTTTGAATGAGGAGGTAAAATGAATGAATAATGGATCTGGTCTGAGATTTATCACGCATTAAGTAGGTACAAGTCATTCTAGTAAAATCATCCACGATGGTCAAAAAATACTTAGAACTATTCAAAGATGGAGTAGAGTATGGTCCCCAAATGTCACAATGGATGAGATCAAAAATATTGGAGACCTTAGTTTCACTAAGAGGAAAAGATAACCTGTGTTGTTTAGCCATAGAACATTTATTGCAATGTAAATGCTCATTGACAGTGATGAAACGAAAATGCCAAATGTCTATATTTGAAATGAAATTAGTATTGCTCAAGGAGCTACAAGCATTATAATGTGCTTTATTACATTTCAAAAGAAGAAACAGATTGTTCAGAGAGAGAAACGGCAGAACTGAAAGGCACAGATTTAATGTTCAGAAGTGTTTTAAGTTGCTGAATCTGAGTTTGAATGGGAGACTGATTATAAAGCTGATGATGAGGTCGTTGAAGATGATATAGTCCACTCTCAAGATTGTCCACCCCAATCGTCTTCCATGTTGAAAGATCCTGAATAAAGCAAGAATGATGTATGAATAACAAGTAGCAATTATGTCTAAGTGTCAAGTTACTGGCAGAAATCAAGTTGAATTTGAAACATGGCACTACAAGCACAATTGTCAGCACTAAAACATCAGATAATTTTACTGTGCCAACATGTGTAACCGGAGCACTATCACCATTTGGCAACCTCACAAGAGCATCAACAGCAGCAATCACGGTAGTCAAGTGTGTGATAGAACAAACCATGTGTTCTGAAGCTCCTGTATCTATGATCCATCTGTTTTTTATTGTAGAATCATCGAAACACATACGGTTACCTGAAAAGGCAAAAGCTTCAAGAATGGAAGAAGATGAGGCTTCTTAAGAGGGATGAACAACTTGCTGATTAGGATGTGTTAATTGATCTTCCAACTTAGGCATCAACACAGAAAGAATTTACTGACATTGACTTGGGGTAATGGTAAGATGTGAAAGAGATCTCAGTAGTTCAGTATTATCATGTTGAGTTGTCTGTTCAACGGCATTAACCATAGGAATGTTTCCTTTACCAAGTCTGTGACCGGGAGGATATCCTATCAATTTGAAACATGTGCTCTTAAGATGGCCTAGCATTCCACAATAACTACACATAGGCATGTCTTTCATCTGAAAAGAAATGGATCTCTGATTGCCAAATGGAGCAGGCCTTTGATTGCCAAACGACTTCTGCATTACTTTACCAGCAAAGGCTGCAACATCAAAGCTCTATTGCTTCTTTGTAATAACCTCCTTCTGCCTCTCATCTTGTAAAATCAATGCAAAAACCTTATTCAAAGATGGCAATGGATCCATCATCAATATTTGACTTCTAACAGCAGAAAATTGTTCTTCTAATCCCATAAGGAACTGCAGTTCCTTACTTGATCCTCTCCTCTACAGTCAATGTTAGCAACATTAGGCCTATAGTTATCCAATTCTTCCCATAGACATTTTAACCGATTGAAATATGAATTTACAAAGGTATTCGCTCGTGAAATTGAAGCAATCTGCTTCTTCAATTCANCCTCCTTCTGCCTCTCATCTTGTAAAATCAATGCAAAAACCTTATTCAAAGATGGCAATGGATCCATCATCAATATTTGACTTCTAACAGCAGAAAATTGTTCTTCTAATCCCATAAGGAACTGCAGTTCCTTACTTGATCCTCTCCTCTACAGTCAATGTTAGCAACATTAGGCCTATAGTTATCCAATTCTTCCCATAGACATTTTAACCGATTGAAATATGAATTTACAAAGGTATTCGCTCGTGAAATTGAAGCAATCTGCTTCTTCAATTCATAAACACGCGGACCATGCATTATACCAGGATACAGCTCTTTAGGGATGGAATTGATCATCCAAGAAGAAACCACATGGTTGCACCTCCTCCAAACACTGTAAAGAGGATCATCGGAATTAGGTCTAACAATGGATCCATCTACGAAGCCTTCTTTGTTTTTCACGCTGAGTGCCATCGTTGCAGCGCGACTCGAGGTTGCATTGTCCTCACCCAACACTACATAGATGAGTTGCATCCATGTATTATCACCATAATGAAGGTAATACGAACTGCTTGAATCACTCATCAAGCGGTTGATTAGAGAAGTAACATCACCAGCTACAGCTTCTTCAGCGGAAGACTTGTTGGATGAATTCACCTTATCACACTGATCTCGAACATCTACCTGGACACTAGAATTCGCCATTCCAAAATGAAATTCAATGCTCTGATACCAAATAAACTGCAGAGAAATTTGAAGAAGAAAGGAAATGGCGGAAGAGGAATTGAAACGAATGAAAATTCAAATTACAGAAGCAAAACACGCCCCTATTTATAGACACGCATATCTTACCTAATCCAACTGAACAAAGGAAAAGTAAATAACACAAATGACCCTGTACAAAATATCTACAAAAGATCAATAAAACGTGACGTCAATAATTAGTGGCTCCAAAATCTACACTCCAGAGTTTGTAGAATCAACTACTAAAAAAATTCAGTGACAAAGAACTCACCCTCATCCTACTTTTTGGCTTGTGGATTTGACCAATCTTTCTTCCAGTGTCATTTTTTATACTAGTTAAAATACTTGTATCTTGACATCACAACTGCTTTAGACATTTTGTTCCTCCCTTACTTCTCGTCAGCTATCTTCATCTTGTTTCCATATCCATCTTCCGGCTTAAAACCAAAGTAGCTATCAATTGTTGCATGAGCATCTCCATTCTTACCCTTAAGACAAATTTCTACATTCCGCAACTTATTCAACAGCTTAATTAATGACATCTTCATCTTGTACAAATGCTATTTCACAGTAGAATGGAACATGTCAGATAAAGAATTTAACACATATCAATTAAAGTCTTCGAGTCAATGGTTGCGCTCATATTTTTCCCCATATTGAAGTGTGCAATCATAATCAATGCATGATCATTCACAGGTATTCTTGTTTCATAAGGATGTGACGTAACGAACAAATGACTTCAAAACGAGCCTTCCTAATTTCTATGACCCATTTTGTCTGCAGTCATCCACTTATCATATACAACCTTCTTGGACTTGTCTGTTGTCTCAATATGTCCATTAGGACATTCCACCACAAGCACAAATTCAAAGTTCTCCATAATAAGCCCAAACATCAAGTTACATTTCCAATCCACGTAATTTTCTCTCGTCGGGTGGATTTCTTTTAGAACAATGGAAAATGGACCGAGAGCGATTTTGCTAAAAATAATCATACATACATATTAAATTGAGCAACGAATAATAATTTATCATATGATGCATTAATGTACATGTAGATCCATCAAACTAAAATAATGCAATGATTACTTGATTATTGTGATTAAACAGACTCCTCTATAAGGAAAGGTCATTGTTAACCGATCAAGCTGGGACCCTCTCACTAGAAAAATCATAGATAAGCCTAGTATCGTTTCATTTGATCATCAAAATCATAGATGAGAGCCTCAATAGGAGGTTGGTTGAAGATATCAATTTGAGCATATATCCTCTTTTTAAGATCTCTATACACATCAAAATAACTTTGTAATCTATATGATGATCTCAAATTATATTATATCTATACGATCTCTATCATAAAAGAATCCATTCAAGCAACCCAAACTACATGAGCCTATTATAGAGAGTCTGTTACATTACTGACACGAGGCTAACACTTTACTTTACTTATGAATTGACCAAAGGTGACAATGGATTTTTCTTTAAATAGACATCATTTCCCACTCAATATTTTGAAGTAATGGGTTTAGATTTTAAATAATTACCAACTTTTCATATTAATTATATTAAATTTAATTATAATGGATTTCCTTTCTGGAGAAAATTAATATAAGTTAAATTAATTGAAAGAAAAAACGTAGTGTGATGATATGTATCCCGTTCTTAGTTAATGTCATAAATAAATCTATATGTTATGATATCTAAAATGATAATATTTCGAATAACATATTAAACATTTTATAAGCAACAAATTAACAATTATTTGTGGCCGAAAGCTAAAACAAGAATTAAATGAAAAACTAATTATCGATGACACTAACACATATGGAGTGTATTTAATAGACCGTGTGTCGAGTTTAAATCCTATATTATTAACGTGCGGAGAATTAGATTTTACCAGTTGTAGGAATACGGAACATGAACTATCAGGCTATACAAAACAAATTTCTTTAATTCTAGAATTCAATATTGTTTCTACATGTTCACGTGTATTTTATAATCCATAAATTTAGATTAAGAATTTATTCAAATTCGATAATCAAATTTTGTTTAGATCTGAATCATGAACTTACGGACTTTTAAATCACGACCTACAAACTTATGATTTCAAGAATCTTGACGCTTAAATCCTTTAAGCCGTCTATAGTATTCTCCAGAATTAGGACTACACTGTCATGTTGGTACCTTCTTTAACTAAAATAAATAAATAAATAAATTCTAGAATGGACGGAACAAGAAAAGATGAAGAATTCTTTTTTCTCTCTCGCCAAAAATATGATATAACAATTTTCTTGGAAATTCTATAATTTTTATTATCTAATATAATTTATGTAAAAACTTAGCCTAATGCGATTCCAAGTATCGATTTCGCATAAACTAAGTATCTAATCTAGTTTTCAATTACCATAATGATAAGTATGATTTCTACATTTATTTAGACTATTTAAAGTGTATATTTGAAAGTCAATTTGATGAATATCGATGTTTTAGGATAAATACGATGTTTGGTGGCTAATGATGAAAAGAAGTGAAAGCCGGCTAAAAAAAGGGACAAAAGGAGAATTGTAAATTTCAAGGAATAAATTGTCAATTTCAAAACTTGATTCGAACCAAGGATGGATAATTGAAAAGGATAAGGATCAGATTGGATACAATTAGAAGTTGAATGACTAACGAGAAGTATAGAAAATGACTCAAGCTGAAAAGCGGAAGAAATTCAGGGACTGGAGTAATAGATAGGAAAAAGCGATCGTAGAGTGAATTACCTTGCAAGCGAGATATTTCTACAGAGATCGTACAGGTAACTTCCTATAGCCATGTGATCACAATGGTTATAACCATGCAATTGCATGATTCATTCCGACAGAAAAGATTGTTTTCTTTTTCGACTCAATCTGTTTCCTTTTTCGACTCAATCACTCTATGGAATGCAATTGGGAACTCATTTTTAACCTACTTTGGAGCCCAAATTTCGAGTTGCTGGGCTTTAGAGAGAAAACAAGAGGCTAGACACAAGAATACATAATTTTTTATCCACAAACTGAAGATTTTTGCTTGGTTTTAGGTGAAGAGGAAGAAGACACAAAAGAGATGTAAAGAAGAATTGAAGAAATTCAAAGAATTAAGACTTTTCCACCTTTTATTTCCACAACAAAAATCCGGGCGATGTCCCATTATTCAAATATATATATATATATATATATATATATATATATAGCTAATTTCTAGTGACTAGGATGAAAATAAACTCTTCATTATGATGTCTAAATATATATTTTGAGACCTTGATGTTAGATGCTTGTTTATCGCAAATGGTTATTATATACTTATTTAATTGGTGGGATAAGTAAAACAGTCAAAATTACATTACATCAATTTTGGGTGATTTTTAAACTATCTAAAACCAGTGTCCAAAAAATCTAGCAAGCGCCAACTTTTAAATCCCTCATAAATGGTGTCACTCAAAATTGATAAAAACTGGTGAAAATAAAACTTCCAAGCAAGCCCTAAAATTCATTTACAACCTTCCATAAGAAGCTCATGTTTGGGCTCCATTTTTATAAAAACTCATTTTTTCAACACTCAATTTCAACTACATATTCTCCTATAAAATAATTTTACATGTAAATCGAAATTATTTTCTTATTGTTTAACCAAACATTCTCCAACTTTTTACTATTCCAAAATACAATTTCTTGAAAAAATAGAGGCCAAACAAGGGTTAAAAAATGTTACACAAATACCTACATAAAACAGTACTAGGAATTAGTAGGAATTGAAATGCTAAAGGTAAAAAATAATACTAATTTAAATGATAAATACAATTAAATATATAAACATAAAACTCGTGTTATTGAACATATCATTCAATGTTATCTGATAATAATCAATAATGACCAAGTTCTAAAAGGTGAAAAGGCAACATTTCATTTTATTTAATTGTTTTTACTTCCAAAATAGAAATGTTAAAAAGAAATATAAAAATGAAAAAAAAAAAAAAAGGCATGTGCCTTTCACGCCTAGGGTCAAATTAGTGGCAATATTTTATGTCTAAGCCCATATTAGCCACGTCTTTTACTGCTTACAACTTTTTCCAGCCTCTTAGAACACTGTTAACAACATTGCTAAGGGTAAAATCCAAATCCTATGAAGCACGTCTTTGGTCTTCATTTTTTTCAAAAATTCATTTTCAACAATATATTTTATCATTAAACAATTATTTTTCATGTAAATCAAAATAGTAATCACTATTCCAAAATATATTACTCCCCCATAAAATGGGGCACAAACGTGAGATAATTTTTTGGGAAAAATGAGTGTTGAAATTGTTAAAATCCACACAAGAATTATGCATACTTTGATACCGTTTGTTAGGAATAGAAAACAAGATTATATAACACAATATGAAGTAGCAATTACAACACAAAAAGAACAAAATAATATGGCAGAGGAATGAAAATTTTACTAATAATGGAGAAAGAATACAATGAATATTATGTATCTAATATAATTCGAACTCTCTTAAAGTCGAGAATTTGATAGAATTTATATAGGATCCAGGAGAATATATTATAGTTGGAAAGATGATTAAGAACGAGTCAAAAATTTAAAAAAAAATCCTAAATATATATGCCGCTCAAGCGATAGCCTCACGTGAAGGGAGCGCCGCAATGCCACTCGAGCGTCAAGTAGGCGGCAAGCGAGTGACAGCTTAGACGCCTCCAATGGTGTCTAAGCGTTGAGTTTCAGGTTAAACTTCACTTTTTAGCCTCTTTTAACACCTTGCCCAACTAAAACATTATTTTCCAACGAAATTTGGGTCACAATATTTAGCAAATCTTCATCTTAACACAAATTTCACTGCGACGAACAAAATTTCGAAATTTCTCCACCCGGAGACAAAATTCAACTATAAAAAACAAACCAATGACTCTTCAACAAAACTCTTTAACCAAAAATTTATCCTCCTCTTCCACAAAGTTCAATTAGGTTTCAATGAACTGAATTCAAGCACTGCTCGATAGAATTACTTCGGGTACTAAAATTGCTCGAATTATGACCACAAGCAACACAATCACAAATATTTCAACACTAATTAACAAGCAGGGTAAAGACACATCATGTAACAGAATCAACACAACAAAATACTATGTTAAAGGCTCTTTACTAAACTCAATACCTTCAATCACATTCAACACATACGCCACTAAATCAACATCTACATACCTTTGTGGAGACCTAATATCTCTATTGGGCGTGTATCTAACAATTGAATATGATAGCACCATTGGTGATTGTGGCAAAACGACATTATCCACCACTTCTGACTTTAACTGAGATGAATTCTTCAACATAGACCACAAACCACACTCCAACAATATTGTTCCCAACTAAATATCCCCCAACTACTGAATTTCTGTTGATTGTTCTCCAATGATTCTGTCTGACCCTGTAGGACATACAACTAGAAGCTTTTTCTATCCCTGAAACACAACTCGTGTATCTTTGCTAATCTTTAGGACTCTACTTTCACCAATGTACTTGTACCATTTTGAATCAAGAGTACTACAGGAGATCAAATTTCTCTACAAATTTAGGACATGCCTCACTTCATCAAGCATCCTAACTATCCCATCAAACATTTTGATTCTAACACTTCCAATACCAGCTATCTGAAAAGGTGTATTATAACCTGTCACCGCAACACTTTTGAAAACTTCTTCATATATTGAAAATAGTTCCCAATTGAGACACATGAAAAGAATAAATTGTATCAAGAATCCAATTCTCGTCGAGTTTGGAGTCGCCATAAAAAATAACCAAAAATTTCCCATCACTGTAGCAATTTCAATATCTGCTTCATGAAATTTCTGGTTGCTTTTCCTTCTTAATTGCAGCCAAGTTTTCTCTATTCTACAAACTTTGTAACAATTCTTCTTTGTGTCACTTCTTACAATATTTACAAACTTTATTACTATACTTAGATTTCGAATTTCCCCACCACCATGAAAAATAAAGTCTTCTTCATGAACCTCAGATCCAACGAGATGATTCATCTTCTCATTTGAAAATAAAGCATCATAAACTCTATCAACGATGAGAGTATCACAACTATATAATATTGTATTTCTAAACGACATGTATGAAGCGAACAATGAACATAACAAAATTAATCCTAAATCTTTTTCATCGTACTCAACCTCCAATATTTTCAAATCAGCGACGATTTCTTTAAAAACAGCAAAGTGATTTTTAGAGGTGTACATTTCATCATACAGTGAAAATACAAACGCTACTTCAAGTACAATTTGCTAATTAGACTCTTAGTGATGTACAATTACTCCGACTTCAACTATAATGCAATTGAGGTTTTCTCCTTCAAAAAGTCCTGAAAAATGTGATTCGAAAAATTAAGATGAATTTTAGAAAGAGCATTTTGATGGCGTTGTTTCTCTTCCAACAACTAATTTGAAAGCATCTTGTCAAATCCCAACAAGGTGTCGTCCAAACCCATATGAACGAACACTACTTGCATCTTCCCCTGGCACAACGAAAATCTTGTATTACAATCTAAATGCGAAATATCATAATTCAAGGTTGACATCCAAAAAAATAAAAACTCGTGAAGAACAACGGGCTCTAATACCATTTGTTAGAATTTTGACAAAAACTATTTATAATTTGATACCACTTGTTAGGAATAGAATGCGAGATTATATGAGAGTATATGAAGTAACAATCACAGCACAAGAACAAAATAATATGACAGAAGAAAGAAGATTTTATTAATATTGGATAAAGAATACAATGAATATTGTGTATCTAATACAATTCTAACTATCTCAAAGTCATTTAAAGCCAAAATTTCGTGGATTATATGTAGGACACAAAAAAATACGTTATAGTAGGAAAGATGAAAAAAATGAGAGAAAAATAAGGAAACAATATTTTCTCGGATATACGTTGCTGAGCAACAGCCTCGCTGTAAACAAGCTCTACAATGCTGCTCGAGCGCCACGCAAGCAACAAGCAAACGGTAGCTCGAGCGCCTCCAACGGCTCACATGCTCTGATTTTGAAGTTAAATTTCACTTTTGGCCTCCTTAACACATTCTTCGACGAAAACATCACTTTTCAATGGAATTTGGGTTACAATATTCAACATAAATAATAATTTTTTGAAGAACGTAATTAAAAAGCGGATTAAAAAATTAGACTTATGTACAAAATATTTTAATATGAATGCGATTGAAAAAAATAATAATAAAAAAATGGAATAATAATAATAATAAAATAAAGAGAGCACTTCGATTTAAGGATTGATCCCACCACGTGGAATCAAACGATTATCATATCCAAGTGCCATGGTCTACCCTCAAATGTTAAACATCCTTGAACCATATATAAACCGCAAATAACAAGTTTCAGAATTAGACTCCCAATCTAATCACTGAGTCTATTTTGTTATTCCAAACTGTAGCCAACTGCAGAAAACTGTAACTGAGAGAACTGCAGGGTAAGTAAATGTCAAAATCTATAGACTCCACCTACCATATCAAGAGGAGTCCCACTCCATGGAAAAAAGGATTGTGAGTACTTAATGCCAAGTGCATATTGAATCCTATTAGTCATCATTAGTTAAAGACCATGCGGCTATGACCTTTGCTTCTTTTTTTCCTTTTTTCACTCCTTGCTTGAGAGTTTTTTTAAGAAAGTTAACCTACTTTTAATTTGAAAACTAATAGCTTTATATTTTCAAGCACTTTTAGGAAATGTCATATTGGTCAAGCTTGTTCTAAAAATTCTTTAATTAAAAGAAGCATTTTTATAAATTAATCAAACGAGCCCTAAAACAACTTTTGAATCTCAATAACTCCTTTTAACTTCCGAAAAGTTATGTCAAACGATCCCTTGCACTATTGCACAAATAAACCTTTAAAGGTATGTTTTCTAACTCATAAAAAATTAGACCTCATTGAACAGTGTTACATAATAAAAACATGGTAAAACAAAGTTATAACATAAAGAGTACAATCTATTACAACCCATCAAACATTGGTACTACCTATCAAGCATGCACATAATAAAACTGTATAATACTTGAGATACACTACAAGTAGGAACTAAGATACACAGGTGAGTCCCAAACCCTATACTTAGATGAATGTTTGTATCCTAACACCATGATCATCAGATGCAGGTGCCCAGATCAACTCTCATTTCATTCAAATATTGAAAACCCTAACAAATAACATTATCTACTACTATCTTTATTTGATCCTACAAATTGAAGACAACAGCACTAAAAGAATAGCAGGAAATTAAGCCATGTTCGTCTCTCCTTAAAACAAAACACTTTAATTTTCACTCATTTTCAACTACATTAACGCAATAAAATATTTTGCGTGTAAATAAAAGAAATTTCCTATTTTTTAATCACTATGCAAAACATATTTTTTTTTTTTCAATAGGGGCCATCAAACAAAGGCTAAATCAAAGACTCGAAGATAGTATTCTTAACCCTAGTTAATTAGCCATCATTATATACAGTCATCTGTCAGTTAACTAAATCATGAAAGTTTAGGGTTTCAATGATAATAATTCTTGGTTACCCAAGGTATATAAAAAAAGTAACTTTCACAAAATAAGTAACTTTAATGTAAATTTCAATTTCTTCCAAGCACAAGCAAACAGGTCGCATGTCATCCCATAAATCACAACTGGATAAATCCCAGAGACACCTTCAACCACCAGTAATGCATCCTCAAATATAGAAAAAACACTGCAAGTCTGCAACATTCATTTGCAGCCCTTTAGTTTCCACAATAAAGTGACAAAATGTTGCATAAAACAGTTGCATACAATACTAGGAAGTAAGAACTGAGATACAACGGTAAAAAGGAAAAGGGTAGACCCCACCACCTGCACAATCAAATGATGATCAAATCCAGGTGCCCAGATCAACCCTCATTTCTTTAAAACCCTAGAAACATAAACCCTATTTTACAGCAAGTCTATCTCTATCTTGACAGTATTGTAGGAGACATTGCAGTGAAAGAAAACGTCTAATCCTAGCTAAAACCCTAGTAATAGTGTCATCATCACTGAAATCTCTGTAAATTTGGCAGTACACCAAATCAAGCAAAAGGTACCAAGGCCTAGGCTTGATGATTATTTTTGGTTTCCCGATATGGAGTGGCTCTACGTTTCCCTATTGTTATCAGTTTTACAGATCGATCAATCGAGCCATTCCGTGGCGGGCTAAAGGATACGGGTAGAAACTCATCCGATTCACACTCAAATGTGGATTCTGCAAAGTGCTTCTTCAGTGCCTCCTTACCCTATGGATTTTTACAGCCATTCACTGATCAGTAACTAAAAACGAACGCACGCTTGTTGAGAACATAACCAGAAAAATTAGGACGGGACTCTAACCTTAACTTCCACACTTTGATGACTCGTAAAGCCCATAAAATTACCTGAATTTTTGCGGAAACAATCTCGATTGTTTTTGGCCATTTGGCCCATTCTACAGAATCCCACTTTTTATGCTGAAATGCATCAAAGAGCTTCCAAATAGTTCTTGGATGAGTAAAGTTCACAAAGGCAAAGCCTCTGCCCTTTTTACTCCTGCATATTCAAATAAATCGACCCCATCTCCATAATTATGTGTTAAAAATCATCTGGGATCGTTAGACTGAAATTAACAAATTCTGATCAGCATGTAACATACCTAAAATCAATGGGATAATAAAAGAAATCATAAGCTGCAAGAATGGGTGCTTCGGATTCTTCAGAAGTACTCTCATTTTTGGCCTTTCGATTCTCGAGTATGCAAAATTCGTCCAAGCGTCGTAACAGCACTTTGCGTCTGCAAATTAGATTGAAAAATGTTAGCCAACATTAAACAGTAACTAACACAACCCTCTACGGAACAAATTAAAGATCCCTTTAATTAGAAGTCAAATTGAGAAGACAAGGGCGAGGGAAAAGCATATAAGACCCCAGCCTGCAAAAAACCAGAAACACCACTCGTGACTATGTTTGCTACGAAATATTGGACATCGCCATTGGGTCGTGCTCATGCGGAAATCAGCAACTCAAATGGCGCAAGGTCCAAGGTGTAATGGACAAGATTTTAAGTCACGAAAACTACTGGAAATACAGAAACCCTAAACCAAAGTAAGAAGAAAAAATAGGTTCACAATGATTGGAAGAAAAGAATTTAACGAGGCAAAAACTATGAAGAAGGAATTCGAATGTAAAGAAGTAAAATATATACGTGTAATCATAGGGTATATTCTTGATCATGACTGTCGTTTTCGCTTCATCCCGTTTAAGAGGCAACACTTTATGCCTATTTTCCTCCTCCTGCACGTCCCGTTTTTCAAACTTGCGATTTCTGCGAAAATTCTTACTAGTGTTGTTTGGATTAGAACTTCCCTCTTGAAAATTTCCTTTTCCAATTTGTTGTTTTCGTCTTTCAAAATTGTTCGAAGAATTCTCTCTTCCAAAAAACCCTCTTCCTCCGCCACCTCTCCGCCACGAACAACCGTGCTGAAACCCTCTTCCGACCCGCCCACCTCTTTGCCATGCGCCGCCTCTCCCAGTTCTAGCAGGCTCGGAATACCTTTTATGAGTTGCGGCAGCTCTTGGAACCCCCTCGGATTGAACAGAAGTTGCAATAGCCGGAGTAAAACAATGACTCGCCGCCAGTTGAGGCGATTCCACTGCTGAAGCTGTTGGTGGTAAGGGTGGAAGTAGAGGCAAGTAGGTGGTGATAATAGGGTTTTGTGCCTGAATGTTATAGGGAGAACTGGAAAAGGGTTGTGAGTAAAATGGGACATGGTAATTGTAAGACTGAGAAGGTTGTTGGTGGAAGCGAGCGGCGGAGGACGGAGACGAGCAGAGAAAATATTGTGGCGGCGGATGTGATGGGGGAAGGGCTGTGACCCCAGGAGGTCTTGGCATGTATAAGGGTGCATTAGGATTGAGGGTCGTTGGAGTTTGAGTGTTCATTCTAGAGCCTAGACGGAGTTATTTACTAAGAATTCAATAAATGAGGAGAGATGGAAAGATGGAGAACGGAGGTGAGGGGGTTTCCATTTGTGTGTATTAATAGCAAGGCGTGCCGGCGTGGCTGAAATTTGAAAATTTTGCACCTATTTTTCAAGGATTAAAATTAAATTTTAATTCAACTTAAATTAAATAATTAATTTTAATTACATATTTTATAAAATTCACAATTTTCTAATGACATATTTATTAATTTTTATCAAAATTAATTAAAAAATTGATTTTAATTTTCAGCCGACAGAGGCTTTGTTATTATTGTTAATAATTATGAAAAAAAAGGGGAAAAGTGTCATTTTACTCTCAACCTATTTTTCATTTGGTTGTGCTATTAACAACTTACATAATTATTTACTAATAGAAGACGCGACAAGATTTAATCGGATCAAAATTCTACCAATCGAATAACTTTTTCACTTGCATTTTTACACATCATCATTATGTAGAATTTGATCCTCATTATTTCTAAAGAAAATATTGTTCTCTCTTCTTTTTAATAGCATATTTTTCAATAAAATAATATTACACGCAAACTCAATACTTTTTTAACTATACATTCTCTATTAATCTACTATTAAAAAATGTGCTCGTCGCAAAAAATGGAGCTCAAAATACACTATGTAAATAGTTATATACAATAAGCATTCTATCAATCAAATAACTTTTTCACTTATATTTTTACACATCATCATTATGTAAAATTTGATCCTCATTATTTCTAAA